>JAVHNH010000037.1:0-13642 GCA_034783935.1 Desmognathus catahoula
GGCGCGGGGGCGCGCCGGATATCCCATACAAGGGGAAAAGGGGACTATGGACTAAGGGAACATTAGTCACTACGGTGAGTAACATGTTCTTATTCTGCCCCTCACCTCCATGCTCGTCAAGATTTCTGCTTTCCTTATAGGGCTAAGTCAATCTGCTACTTGTTTCCACTTGTAAGTATTGGAAACTTCACTGTTGGACAAAATAAAATACTAGTGACTAATCATAGTGATTGCTTTATCATAGATAGGTGTGAAAAACAGCCATCATAATAGGTTTTCAAAAATAGCCTGTAGCATATGAGTGCTTCAGTGGTCATCTCCCTGAATCAATTTCACTTCAATAAATGTAACAGTATCCCAGATGAAACCAGGCGTTATTGCTATTAATCAGTGGCAGATTACTGGGGGGCGACGATGGTAAGCAAAGACAACAAAAATAAAAGAACATTTCTGAGTTTTTGGCCTCGAAATAGTCTGAGAGGAGGCAGAGAGGTGGTGCGGTGCATAGTGGCCCAGGGCCAATGGAGGAAGCATCAACAAACATTTCGATGGAACCAGCAGCAGGATCAGAATCAGTGAATTTTAAGATGATTATGCAGCAGATATAATTGTTCCAAACCAGCCTCTCCTCCAAAACTGACAGCCTTGATAGTAAGTTCAACATTGTTCAAGCAAGAATCACCTTCAGGGATGCTTGCATCCAAGCCTTGGAGACCGGGATTTTTGAAATGGAAGATAGATTGCTCACGGTGGAATGGCTTGTGCATGAACAATGCTCTGTTAAAAACAGCGATACAGCATCTTGACGACCACAAATGCCAAAGTAGACAAAACAACATTTGCATGATTGGTTAGACGGTGCTTACTTGAGTCTCCCTGAAAATTAATTCCATCTCTGAGCAAGAAAGTGTTTACAGACCCAATCTTCACCACCTTCTCTCATGGTGAAAACTCACAGAACCTTTGTTCCCCAGCTCTAGCAGGGGCTCCCCTTTCTGCAATACAGGGACCAGGATGTAGTCCTTGCCATCGTCAGATGTACCAGAGAAGTCAGCAGTGAAAATATGAAGATCAGCGTTTGTGAGGACCTGATAATTGCAGTGCAGAAGGGAAGTAAATGCTTTTCTACAGCCAAGGAAATATTGTGGAACAGAAAAGTTATCAGTGCTCTAGCCAGCTTTTCAGAAAATTTAATTGAAGGGCACACTTCATTTCTATACAGAATTTTCCTTGGAGGGTTGGGGCATCTGGATGCAGTGGGACATGCAAGTGTACCATCCTGAACTGGGAGAAAAATCTTGTAGACTGAAGATTTGTTTGACAGATCCTCTTCCCCTCCGTATGTACCTACTTGTAAAGGGTTTGTATCAATTGGCTAAAATAGGAACCTTGACAGCAAAGAGAAACCTCCCATCACCCTGAGCAACCCAACTAGAAAGTGTTTAAAGCTATCATCTCATTTTTCCCAACCTTTGTAATTTTCTTGCAATTTAGGAACACCCACTCCCCTTCTAGAGTGTGACCCGGATAATTTGGAATCAGAAATCCTGCTTGGGGATTGTTTTTGTGTTATCCTGCTGTTTTGGTTTATGTAAATAAAGCTTTAGCCATTCCTATATTACCATCAAATGTCTGTGTCTACTTGATCAGGTCTGTCACAGAGAACTGTGATACATTCCCACATATTGCAAACTTGGTGCCCAATTCACAAAGCAATTACGTTTTGAGTATACATTTGTTGTTTCCCATTGACTCCTATGGGAAACCACAAATGTATATTCAACCGTACCTGCTTTGTGAATCGGGCCCTTGGTCTTTAAATTCTTATCTGTGTTGGACGTGCAAATAAGAGCCAGAAAATCCTCTACATATGTTTTTGACGTGTAAATTGATAATACCTTTTTGCCTAAAAGTTCTTAAATTGATGAACTCCATCTTTTCTCCCAGTATTACTTTATCACCCACTTTAATACTCTTTGGTGACTGTTGTGATCTCTGACATTTGTGTCACAAGGAAAAACGTTTACTACTGAACGCATTCTCAGTGGGATTAAAACTGTTTTTAAAATCTAGGAAGTCTACCCATGGACTTTTCCCTTCAGATTTCAGAAATGCGTAAACTGTCTCTCATGGAGAAAGTGACATTCGCCTCAAGAGGATGCCCCGAGAAACATGACCACATTTGGTCAAAATTCAAAGAAAGACTTGATGAATGTCATCTAATTTTTTCTTCTTTTTATTTTAATGTAAATTCTGTCCTTTATTATATCTACCTTTCCTGCTCTTATATGTAAGTTGAAGAAATTATCTTTAAAATAACAAAAAAAAAACCAAATGGTAATTCTGCCCAAACACTTGGACCTGTTTATAAATACTTTAAAACAGCCTCGTCTGCGGTGGTGCTGGGGGTGGTTGAGAGGGCGGGAGGAAGGGTTCCCCATCTATTTCATCGGAAAAGAAAGAAAACAATGTTAGTGTGAAGGAGCCGTGGGTGGAAGAGTTTAACAGATAGGATTTTATTTGATCAGAAAAAATCCAAAAAGGCAAAAAAAGATGTTACTAATTATTTAAACCTAAACAGGAACAGTGCCCCACTTTTATAAGTGCTATGCTTATTTAAAAACAGGACTTCTGATATGAATTTGAAGAGGGAGTATTTTGCTACCTATGGTTTTAAGTAACGATTAAATGCGATTTCAAGATCGAAAAGACGCATCTTCGCTTTCAGAATAGAGTAAAATCCATGTGAAATATGCTGTTCATATTTTTAAATCATTTAATTAAAGATAATTTAAATCATTTAATTAAAGATAAGACACAAAAGCAAGAGATGTGTTAGCATATCTTTCCGTATGAGAATTACAGCACACACTTTTATTCGCAGTATTTGTAACGGTGCACGATATCAGGAGTTATCTTGTTAACCCTAAGGATTTGGTACAAGAAACCGAGGTCAGTCATTTTCCTCCTGTTGGCTAAAAGTGAGGGCAAAAAATGAAATATTTACATGATTGTTACACCGTGTACAGATATTTTTTGTTTGCTTCAAAATGTATGCTTTCCAATAAAATCCATAGAAATCCGTCACGAAAAGAAGCTTGCATCTCTTTGACATAAAACAATTTCCTGTACTTTTCTAAGGCTACTTTAGCATGTTTACCTTTAAAATGAACCAAAACGCTTCTGTAAACAGATAATTGCATTATTTTCAGGTTTATAGATTTACGTAACTCTCGAAGTGTTTCCTTTTTCCCATGCCTTCACTGAAGACAGGAGTCATTCGCAATAATGCTTGCAAAACCAATATGCAATTAATAATTGCAAAAGATTTTCATCACTTAAAAAAGAAAGTAGAGCATCGTTCTCCCTCCATTTTGTTCTCATTCTGCTAGACAAGGCGTTGCACATAACGATTTCCATTGACTTTGAACTTTCTGCCTTTTTGCAAGCTGGATAGTTTTCGTTGTGGAAAACTTCACTGAAACAAGGACTTTTCTGTTTTAAAATTTGCGGCAACTCCCATAAAGCATTTTAAAGAAAAGGAACAGAAAATAAAAAATAAATTTTCTGTCCACAAAATGACTCTGTACGCCCCTTAGCTGGAACCCCGTTTAAATTTAAAATTTAACGTTGTGGCTCCATCATCGGAGTCAAAATCTATGCTGAACCCAGAACTGCAAAATTTACCCCTCTAAATCTTATTTCTTCTGTAGCCATGTATTCATTGATATTTACACAGCAGGACTTGGTTTGCTTTTTTTATCAAGAGAAACGTTTGTTATACAGTAAGCGCCGTCAGCATTTACTGCCATTGGTTAGAATCAATAATCGTGCACGTGCAATTAAAGGGCTGGCATGGAAAGATTTTCTTCAATGCAGCTAAATGGATTTACACAAATAATAACACAGTAAAGCTGCAGTGAGCTCAAAAATATTGTAATATTGTTTTCCTAAGATGGACTATAAATATGATAATATTCGGGATAAACCCCATTTGTGCTGTACCCCTATATATTTTGTAGCCCTCAAATGTTGTGATGGTAACCTGCTATGTCAGGGGTGCAGAACATGCGCCCCATGGGCAAATGTGGCCCTCAAGGTCGCAGTTTATAGTCCTCAACCTGCCGAGTACAATAAGATGGCATACGTTGGGGTGCAAAGTAAAGTAAAGAATGCCACTGCATGTAAAAAAATATAGGTATACCTATCTACTCATTTGGTGTATAAGAGATGTAACAATGCAAAAATTGGTGAAATACGACAAATAAGTGCTTTACAAGTTTGACACCACAATCCCTCCTTTTGTACAGCCCAGAGCAGAGCTTACCTCAAACCCTAGTTTGAGTTGTGCACCCCTGTGCTACTTTATGTGCATAGTTTCTGCCACTCACAATCTAGACCATTTACTGTGATCATCATCTGAGACCATCACATGGGGTGCCCATCAGAAGTCTCACATGTTGATTGACTGCCCTGGTTTGAACCTATTGAGAGAGAGATGGTTGCAAGATTTTAAACGTAATTTGTCTTTTGATTATCGCTCTATATTGACTGCCGAGGATTTTAACGAGTTGGTCAGAATTCATATTTATTTTAAATTGAGTTTTGCACGGAGGTGTTAATTTATAAAGTTGATGTATGTTATTTATTGTTTTGTATTGATTTATTCTGCTGTCTTGTTTTGCCGTAAAGGCTAAATAAAGATTTGTTTAACAACAGCAAGTCTCATATGTTATATGCCGTGCCTAGAAATGTCAATTTACCGATCAAATTAGTAGACATGCATTGTCGCTGCATCAGCACCTCAAATTTGCAGTGTCTAGTAGTAGGCGGCTTTGTACTGTCATTTCTTTCAGCATCAAAAATGATCTGCAAGCTCTGTAAACATGTATTTAGGATGATGACTTTAAAACAATAGTTGGATGCATTTCTATGCTAAGGGAATGTGATGCGCTATTTTTTTTTTAAATAAGGACTTTGGCATCTGAAGCACCGTCATGTCCCCTGGGTTTATCGTTCTGGTGTGTAGTTACTCAGTACTTGCAGCCTTTTAACCATAGAATGCCAAAGTGGGAGGATGATGCTACCTAGTATGTTGGCTGAGGGAGGAAACAATAAGCAATGGGCGAACAGCTGTAACAAAGCTATTAATGCGCAGAATGATCGATGAAGCACACTTTAGCTCATATTTTTACACTTCTTTATCATACACTTTCAGTACTGTAAAGTACACTGGCAATCGCCACACAAGAGTGCAGGGGTTGGAGAGCCAAAAGAATTTTAGGGTGAACTGAGCCAGATTTAAGCCAGGGGCCTTACCTTATCAAAAATAAGGCAACCCAAATTTTTGTAGATGCAACCCGAAACGTATCTTAAATATATTTTAAAATGTACCAAAAAATAAAAATGAAAAAAATATTTTTTTTATCTGCTGAGCTTTTTTCATTTCACAGAAGCCTGTTTGGAGTGTCCACTGGCATGCCCAGTTCTACAAATTTAGCCAGGGTCAACCTTTGGCATGGGTCAGAAGGGCATTCGTCGAGGCCACAAGAGGCATTGACAGATTCATTTCATTTTCACAAAGGGATTAGTTCAGCCTTTACCAGTTTAAAAGTTCTGAACAAAAAACCTTGGAAAAGTAAAAAAATATATATTCCATTTGGCCTTACTAGGTGGGGCGCCAAATGTACCTTCGCCTGGAGCACCATGTGACCAAAGGCAAAGGCTAGTCCCGAGTGCAGGATTACTGTTTAAGTCTGGTAACCTCCTGTGCCTTGTTTCACTTCCTAGACAGTCGTTTTGTAGTTTCAGGATTGAGCTTTTTAAGGATATCTCTTCTATCTGATGGACAAGCCCACAGGTTTATGCAAAGATGGCCACTGGCAGTGAACAGGCAGACACCAGGTGACAGTTGGCAGGTTTACTACAGGAGTTACAAGTGTTCATGTCCTAAGCATCCAGCCCCAGCACCAACTGAAGCCAGAACACACACTCACTCAAAGCCATACATTCCACACTCGGTGACATCACTCACTCTCACATTCTACAGTCCCCACAGCAGCATTCCTCCGTAGCCCCACCCCCTTGCACTCTCACATTCTACTGTCCCCACACAGCAGCATTCCTCTGTAACCCCACCCCTTGCACTCTCACATTCCACAGTCCCCAAACAGCATCATTCCTCCATAGCCCCACCCCCTTGCGCTCTCACATTCTACTGTCCCCACACAGCATCATTCCTCCGTAGCCCCACCCTCTTGCACCCTCACATTCCACAGTGCCCAAACAGCATCATTCCTCCGTAGCCCCACCCCCTTGCACTCTCACATTCCACAGTCCCCACAGTAGCATTCCTCCCTAGCCCCATCCACACAGGGTCACACTCTGAGTCACAACAGATTAACATTCATTACGCTCCTTCTGGTGCTAATGGTCTGAGCAAGTATGGTCTGTGAAGCCTGGGAATTAGCTCATCAATCTGGTCCATTTTTGTAAGGTGGCTTCGCAGGTAAATACTTTCTAGGTATTATTTTGACCTTCTGTCTGAGCAAGTTGACATCATTGGAAATTTGACGTTAAATGTTGACCAAATTCTGCCTTGAATCTCATTACTGTATGTCGGCTTGAAAAGTATAAAAATAAGAGGACATCTTGTTAGAGACTTGTCCTACATGATATAAATGAATCACTCCATCGCCACACTGTATGTCATTGGTTACCTATTTCTAATTCACCCCTTTCTTATCCGCTGTCTATAGATCTTGCTACCCAAGTAACACACTACTTTTTTAACCTCTCTCATTTTGTCTTTCACCAACTCTCTTCTTCTCTTCCATATTTATTGGCCTTTTTATTTGTTCTTTTCTCATCTGTCATCCCGCGGCTGCTTCTCCTCTATTATTTGTCTAGTGTCTCCATCTCTTCCAGTCTCTCTTCACCTCGCTCATAAATCCAAGTCTTTCCTGTTCCTTCCCTCTTTCTAATTCAGGTATTATTGTGATTTTTTTGGGGGGTTAATTTGTATGCAATAGGCTGGAAAGAACAAGCATTGGATAATGCCAATAGTTTTCTGCTTGTGCGTGTCGGAAGGGGGCTGAGTCAGTTGATAACGGGTTTAGACAGAGGGTGTGTGGGGGTGGGCAAGGAATCTGCAAAGCAGAGAATCAGCAGTACAGGAAAGCATTAGGCAGAAGTATAGTAACACAAATTAGACAGAGTTTAGTACCAACACTGCCATGTACACAGTCATCATGCGAGGTACAGGTTGTAAGCGCCCTCTATGTAATGACGTGGATGATCGGCCATCGTGATCTGGGATGTGAAATACTGCCATCCCCAGCGTCAATCGCGTTACCCTATGCCTGCCCCTGCGGGTCCCGCCCAGTAGCTTTCCCATGGGATCCCTCCTGGTCCCTCGATTTGTCACTGTCTTTGCAGCACCAGCGATGTGTCCCATCAGGCCTGTCCAGGGGTGGCGCTGCCTCCAGGCCACTAGAAACAGATTTATATTTCACTAACACTCTAGGCCTCAACTCTTTCACTAGGCCTATAAAAAGGTCTTGGTCCCTCACATGAAGACTTGCCTTGCTCACCCATGTGTTGTGGACCCTTCCCTTCAGTTGGAGACCAGAATGTTGGGGTTGGGAGGAGGGGGATTGATGCCTCAGGGTGTGGTACCTTCATGGAGTCTCTCTTCAGTTCCACATTTAGCGGGAACCCCTATCTTGCTGCCACTTCCTTGCGGCTTCTCCCTTGTGCACCTACCCCTCCGTGGGAGAGGTAGGTGGAGGGAGGAGGGAGACCAGTCAGGGTACACCACGCACTCTGTTCCCTCCACTCATCTCCTCCAAAAGGATACAATGATGTGGTAGGGGGTTGAAACTGGAGGTCACTCCTGAGGTTACTGGAGTATTGACTGCTGTCATAACAAATAAGCTCCAGTTGGGAGTAGTGTTGCAGCCTGGTGTTTTGAGGTGTACAACAAAGCTATCGCAGAAGCCCCACACTGTTGCTGGGGTACACAAAAGGGTTGACATTTTGTAACATCCTCTCCCTTCGGAGACACCCTGCTTAGCTTCCCAGCCTCCTGCCCAGATGAGTAAAATCCTCTTGGCCAATACATTTAGTGCACAGAGTTGTTTTAAGAATGCTTAGACTCCAGGTTTAACAATGGTTTAGGTAGTTTATTGGCAGAGGGTGTGTTCGTTTTTATGGGAATCTCCATAACTGTGATACGAGATGCATACAATTTGAATGTTTGGTTCCACATCCTTCAAGCAACAATAGAACACTTGGCATGCGGCCTTGGGTTATATAGCTGATGTTGGGACAACTGACCTTTCTCTAGGCTAAAATATCCCATATATACCTCAACTGCAGCCAATCTTTCTACGTTAGATATACATGATGAAGGAACTGTGCTGTTGCAATTACAGTAAATACATCTGGGCTCTACTGTTTAATTCATACTTGTAAATGTACACAAACCACAATGAGTAACAATACTTGATTTTCTTTTCTCAGCAACCCAGGAAAAAAAAAATGTCGCATTCAACCTACCCCACGGGTAAGTATAGTCTCAATTTACATATTGTGGTCACTCAGTGAATACTTTGTTAGAGTTTGTCTCCACTATGAGCTTTCTGTCACTGTATTGTACCTAGAGACACAACCTATGCCTTACTGATGATGGCCCAACAAGGCCGAAACCGGTCTGGGGACTCTTGCTGAAGAGAAGAGAACCATAGCAGTTCAGTTCTGACTGCTGCCATTGGTGGTGTCATGAACTGATTTGCATATGGTCTCTTCTCCGAAGTAATGGCGCATGGAAGCAAAAAACGATTTTGACGGTTGCGCTGAGGTGTTCCCAGTGGCACAGATTTACTCTGCTTGTCCATCCATCACTTTTTGTATGGCTTATCATGTCACTCCAAGTGGGCCGGGTATGCCCAGACGTGAGTCCAGGGCTTGCTGTGCCTAGAGACACGAGCCTTACTGATGATTGCCCAACAAGGCTGAAATCGGTCTGGGGAGTGCTTGTTGATCTCCTGCTGAAGAGAAGAGAAACATAGCAGTTCGGGTCTGACTGCTGCCACTGGTGTCATGAACAGATTTGCATATGGTCTCTTCTCTGAAGTAATGGCACATGCAAGCATAAAAACGATGTTGATGGTTGCCCAGAGGTGTTCCCAGTGGCACAGTGGTGAATCTTCTGGCTTGTGGATTACTATGTGTGAATATCGGGGGTGTGTGCTGCAGTGTGTTGGAGATCAGTGACATTGAATTGAAGAATCATTTATTAAGCGCGAATACCAGGTACACATTGCCAATTGGCTTTGTGGCGCATTAAAACATGCATAATTAAAAGTACACTAAAATAACGAAATCCTACAAACGTCCGCTAACATTCCAGGCTAGAATTGGTTTTAGGGTGCAATTCACAATTGCTTTGCTTTTCAAGAGCAATCGGTGCACTCCGCAGTGGGCTCAATTTCAAGGCTTGCAATTCCCCAACTGAAGAGTATTATCAAAATAACACTGGGTGGTTGTTCCATCTTATCAGCTGTTAGAAGACTTATAAGTGTTTGCTGTACAGTGAAAAGAAAATATTCTGAACCTAAGTGTTACCTTTTCTGTTGCTCTAACATTATGTTATGTATATCCTATATGCACATTTATGGAAAAAATATCAATACTTTTTTTAGACCCAGCAAGGACCTCAAAAAAAGTGTCCATCAGTTGGCAAAGCCAATACACCCATGGCTGTATTACGAGGAGACAAATGAAAGGTTGGTAAAAACATTTGCTTCATCTTTTGTATGTATAACTCTTCCTGTAGTCATAAACATGTGAAAACTTCTGGGGATGTTTGTTAATGCAATTAATGTACACTGGTAAACAATTTCTAGTGGCGATTATGTTATCTTTTTATGTTATGTTTTGTGAAATGAATTTGTAAAGCAAATTACAACCTGCGTGCATCATGGGGCTGAGAAGACCATAAGAGGCTTAGAGAACAAGTCGTAAACTACTAAAAAGAATTTAAGAACATTTAAGAATTTAAAATGTTTCAGAGCACTTCCAAAAGCTAAATGGTTATCTAAGGCCCAGAGAACAAAAGGTAGGGAGTTCCACAACATGGGGCCTACCACTGAGAAAGCACAGTCGCATATGGGCAGGTTGTTTCAGTGCCCATAATTTATGCAGCACAGCCTTTGTCAGGTCTCCCAAAAAGTATAGAGTTTTTCCTCACATAATTTGACTTTTACAGTATTTCATTTTCTTATATAATGTGGAGAAGTATATGTTTATATGCAGAGAGTGAAGTAGGAAGTGCCTCTTGGACTCCATTGTTGGCAGATTCCACTATATTTGGAATTCTGTATTGATCTGTGTTGGCTGGTCTGGTTTGCCTGCTTTGGCCTTATCGTTGTGCTGATAGGCCCTCCACCAATAAGACTTGAGCTACACTATGCCACCAGCGAGGAGGTCACTTTGTCTAAAGAGAAGGCAGTGGGAGGAGCTGACTGAGAGAGGGTCGCAATATGAAGGCACTCTACAAGGGCTTAAGCTATATGATGATATTCTGAACATAAAGACCTTGTGAGATGTGGCTTTTTGTTTGTGTTGTTAGGTTGTGTGTGTGTGTGTGTGTGCGTGTGTACACTGTCTGTTTTTGTAAGGGCTTTGAAAGGATTGTACTTCTACCCAGGACTAGCCATTCTCTACGAAAGGGCACATTTTGTACATTTAAAGCAGAGAAGTCTGTGAACGTTAACTAGAATTGTTTTTAGGGTGCAATTCACAATTTCTTGCTTTTCTTGAGCAATCGGTGCACTCCGCAAGGTGTTCGATTTCAAGACTTGCAACTCCCCATCTTAAGAGTATAATCGAAATATCCTGGGTGTTTGTTTCATCTTATCAGCTGTTTGAAAACGTAGAAGTGTTTACTGTGCAGTGAAAAGAGAATATTCTTACCTGAGTGTTATCTATTCTGTTGCTCTGTCACTATGTTATGTATGTCTCATATGCACATTTATGGAAAAAACAATCATCAATACTTTTTTTTTTAGGCCTAGCAAGGATATTCTAAAAGAGGAGCATGAATTGAAACAACCCATAAATAAAGGCCTCTTCTACCCTGACCCTACTGAAAGGTTGGTAAAAAATAATTGATTTATCTTTTGTATGTATTATTCTTCCTGTATGCATAAACATGCAAAAACGACCGGGGCTGTTTGTTAATGCAAATAATGTACACTGGTAAACAATTTCTAGGGTGATTGTTATCTTTTTATGTTATGTTTTGTTAAATGAATTTGTAAAGCAAACTGCAACCTGCGTGTATCATGGGGCTGAGAAGACCATAAGCGGCTTGGAGAACAAGGCGTAAACTACTAAAAAGAAGTTAAAAACAGAAAACTTTTCAGAGCACTTCCAAAAGCTAAATTGTTGTCTAAAGACCAGAGATCAAAAGGTCGGGAGTTCCACAACGTGGGGCCTACCACTGAGAAAGCACAGTCACCTATAGGCAAGTTGTTTCAGTGCCCGTAATGTGTGCTTTACGGCCTTTGACAGGTCTCCCAAAAAGAGTAGACTTTTTCTTGTATCATTTTACTTTTACAGTATTTCATTTTCTTATATAATGTTGAGAAGTACATGTCCTAAATGGTATTAAATGCAGGGAAGTGTAGTAGGAAGTGCCCCTTGGACTCCCCTGGACTCCCACGTCACGCTGTTGGCATTTACATTTGGAATTCTTTTTTGATCTGTGTTGGCTGGTGTGATTTGCCGGCTTAGGCCTTATTGCTGTGCTGATAGGCCCTCTACCAATAAGGCTTGCGCTAAACTATGCCACTGGCGAGTAAGTCACTTAGTCTAGTGGGAGGGGCTGAATGGGAGAGGGTGACATAATGAAGGCACTCTGCAAGGGCGTAAGCTATATGATAGTCTTCAGAACATAAACACTTTGTACAGTGAGATGTGGCTTTTTGTTTGTGTTAGTCAGCGCGTGTGTGTGTGTGTGCGCGGCCCTGATCCTTCCTTGCGCACTACCCGTCACGATGCTCCTCTACTGCCCTCCCTATTTTAAACACAGGGATGTGTGACACGGCAGTCATGTGACCCTACCGGTGAGGGCCCAGATTTAATGTTCCCAAACAAACATGGAGGCTTTCTAAATGAACCGGCTCACTTCAGTAAAAATTAGGGTACTGACCCCTGCCAGCATCCCTAGTCCAACCCACACCCCTAATAGGTAAGTAGAAGCGAGACAAACATGTTTTTGTGAAAGAAAGCATCTGAAGGTGCAAATGCAGCAATGTTTTTCAACAGTCTTATGTCATTTGTACTTTAAAGCAGTGAAGTCTGCAAACCTTATCTTAGAATTGGTTTTAGGGTGCAATTCACAATTGCGTTGCTTTTCTAGAGCAACCGGTGCACTCCGCAATGTGCTCAATTTCAAGGCTTGCAATTCCCCATCTGAAGAGTATTATCAAAATAACACTGAGTGGTTGTTCCATCTTATCAGCTGTTTGAAGACTTATAAGTGTTTGCTGTGCAGTGAAAAGAAAATATCCTGAACCTAAGTGTTACCTATTCTGTTGCTCTAACATTATGTTATGTATATCCTATATGCACATTTATGGAAAAAATATCATTACTTTTTTTAGACCCAGCAAAGACCTCAAAAAGAGTGTCCACCAGTTGGCAAACCCAATTAACCCCTGGATGTATTATGAGGAGACAAGTGAAAGGTTGGTAAAAACATTTGCTTCATCTTTTGTATGTATAACTCTTCCTGTAGGCATAAACATGTGAAAACGTCCGGGGATGTTTGTTAATGCAAATAATGTACACTGGTAAATAATTCCTAGTTGCGATTATGTTATCTTTCTATGTTATGTTTTGTTAAATGAATTTGTAAAGCAAACTGCAACCTGCGTGCATCATGGGGCTGAGAGGACCATAAGAGGCTTAGAGAACAAGGCCTAAACTACTAAAAAGAAGTTAAGAACAGAAAACCTTTCAGAGCACTTCCAAAAGCTAAATCGTTGTCTAAGGCCCAGAGAACAAAAGGTAGGGAGTTCCACTACATGGGGCCTACCACTGAGAAAGCACAGTCGCGTATGGGCAGATTGTTTCAGTGCCCATAATTTATGCAGCACGGCCTTTGACAGGTCTCCCAAAAAGTATAGAGTTTTTCCTCACATAATTTGACTTTTACAGTATTTAATTTTCTTAAATAATGTGGAGAAGTACATGTTCTAACTGGTTTTATATGCAGGGCAGTGAAGTAGGAAGTGCCTCTTGGACTCTATTGTTCGCAGCTTCCATTACATTTGGAATTCTTTTTTGATCTGTGTTGGCTGGTCTGGTTTGCCTGCTTTGGCCTTATCGCTGTACCGATAGGCCCTCCACCAATAAGACTTGGGGCCTGATTATGATGGTTGCGGTAAGGGGCAGGCGGTATGTACCTTAGGGTACATACCGCCACCGCATCCCCCTTACCGCAAGATCACAAGCGAAAAATGCGGTATGTACCGCATCGGTACATACCGCCAATTATTGGCGGTATGTACCCATGCGGTACGTACCGCAAAGGTACATACCGCCAATAATTGGCGGTATGTACCGATGCGGT
>JAVHNH010000038.1:0-13636 GCA_034783935.1 Desmognathus catahoula
CTGGACTCTATCACCGAGAAGAAAAGGAGGCCAGTGATCAAAGACCCTCCTAACAGTCCCACTGGGAAAGACAAACGACTTCCCAGGAGATAAACCAGACACCCTGCCAGCCCCCATCAGCCCGCTCCTGCGAGGGGGGGGGAAGGGGTGCACCACAGAGCAAGGCCACATGGTTGCTCTGTGAAGCGGCAGGTTTCCCTACAGAGATGCCAACTCGGGTTCCCGCGCTGAGGACCCGATTGCGCAACTCCTGGCCCGACCTTGCCGTGTCAGCCCGATTCTCCAAGCCAAGCCAGCCGGCCCGGCCCGAGAATGGGGGGGGGAGACCATGCAAGCGAGGGAGCCTAGCATGCTAACCGTGCAGACACTGTCAAAGCATACAAGGGCAGGCTTCGCACAGTGTAACCTACATGCAGTGGCTACAGTGCACACGTCTAACATTGAGAATCCCTCTCACACGTTCCAGTGACTGTATCACACACCCGAGCACGCTCCACGTTGCAGAAGTGAACGGCTCGCACACACACCCGAAGCTAAGCCTAGCCAGGAAGGGACGCGCAGGGATGGGGGTACAGGAGGGGGGACCCCTAGACTCACTAGCTGAGCCTAGGGTAGGGAGTTACCGGCACCTATGGACATTGTAGGACCCTCCCCACTTTACGATGCTGAACCAGAGGTCGCACGTGACCCCTGCAGCGACTAGGGGCACACAGGGAGCACCCTAACCCCTATCTAACACACACGCCCAGCCTAGGGGTCCATTTGGCCCCTAGCTGGCAAAAAAACAAACCAAAAAGTACATTCATACGAGACAGACTGTCCTCACACTGGTTATTTGACACCCCTAGTTATCTCTCAAGGTCCCTGCATGAGGCAGGCTAAGAGTGCTGAACTAGGGGGTGTGTTAGTGCGAAACGGGCCTGTTGCTGCCACGGCCCCTCTTTCGTCACACCTAGAGATACCAAACCTTCTAGAAGTTAGAGCCTCAAATGTCAAATTTATGGGGGGTTTTTGTATAAATTTATTTTTCTATCAGTTGCTGCGGGACCATTTTTGGTAAATCTACACAAACCACCCCTTGTTCTTTTCACCATTTTCTCAGCTGTTCAAGAACGTAGGAGTTGCATGAATTACGCTTTGTTGTCCCACCTTCCTAAACCAAAATGTGAAGGTATGTGCTTTGCTCGAAATATTAAAGAAATGGCCTGTTAGAAAAACGTTGACATCTCATTGAAATTACCACAATGTTTTTTTGAAACCCTGTTCTGGAAAGCTGAGAAAATGTCGATTTCAGAACTGCAAACCATTCGTTGATCCCATGCACAGAACAACAACCGCAGCGATTTATTTTGCAGCATTTTTTTTTGTATTTTCTGAAAAAACACAACATTTTTGCACATTTTTGTAAATTTCAGACACCACCAATGTGCGATTCACAATTTTTTGGTGTTATTTGATTGCCCATTCTGTTAGAAGAAAAGGAGCCAAAAATGGCTGTGATTGGCGAAGCCAAACAAAAGTTATAGGCTTCTAACCGAGCGCACCATCAAAAAGCCAAAAACCAGCGCACCACTGGAGGGGGAACAGGCTTAGCAGCAAAGGGGTTAAAATACAGCAATTTTCCAAAGGAAATTCAAAATTCGGTGCATGTGTGAAGTGCAAAGAAAACCAAGTAAGATTTACCTGTCACGAAGTCTGTTGGCCAAACACTAAAAAAGTATTCTGGTGTGGCAAAGTCCTTTGTGCAGTTTCAGAAAACTTCTGATTCTGTCAGTGGCTCTGCAAGAAAACAGAAAAAAAAGCCTGAAAACTATGCTCTTGATACTGAAGAAAGACAGACACAAACTGGAAAAGAAGACCCGATACCAGTAAAGAAACAGTATAAAGCCTATTTAAAAACTTCAAACTTTTCCAAAACCTATGGAAGATTATAAGACAGGCAAGATGGACTAGGCCATATGAGAGACTCCAGACTTTTCTTGTCATTTTCCCTCTGCTGTCCTTCTGATGTAAAAACCTGTTAATCCACCATCATCTTGCACAAAATCACCCAGGAAGTTTGCGCTCTAATAAACACATCCAATGCATGTAAGCATACTCTAGTGCAACAAAGGATAAATGTTATCAGAGCCTGAAGTCTCTCCCCATATTTGCTTTTCTAGGTAACACACAAAACAAACTAGTTTACAACAGACCACATTTGGGAATATACCACTTGCTATAGAGACACAGCTCAACGTAAAGCGGCAGTGTTTACAAAGGCAACCGTAAGCAAGAGATGCATGATAATTTAGGAATGGCTTTACAGAGGGAGAGCCTTGACCCATATTATCCCAAAACATTTGGATATTAGCACAAAATTCAACAAAGTAATTGTAGCATTTAATACTCAACTAATTTTGTGATGGATTCTGTTGGCGATCCTTTATTAGGAACATCTGTAAATGAAGTGGTAAAAAGCTTAATCACTGTGTAGAATATATAGAATAAAAATACAATTGACTAATCCTAAAATTCAGTACAGTATCAAAAGTATTTTGTAAAAATATGTTTACATGAAATATAATTCAATGTACTCTAGCACTTTTAGATATTTAGATGATTTTATGTTTAATGTGCATATATCAAAATGAATTAAGTGTACTTATCTGATTGTTCAGATATCGATTCAAATATGAAGTCCAGAGCCCTGTGGAATATTGGAAAAACGTAGATTAGTGCAAAGTCCATAGACCTAGAAAAAAGCCTAACATGGAGGTTGGGATAGTGAAATTAGCAAAACATCAAAGAGCCAGAAAGCAGGGTAACTCAGGAAAAACAAAGGCATTTGAAGCCCAGTACAAGATTGCGAAGAAATGTTAGTGTCTCTGAATGCCCGAGGAGGAGGAAGAAGTAAAACAGGGATGGATGTTCTATCATGAAGGACCTTTGTTCAAAAGCAGCAGTAGAATCAATAGTGCGAGAAACCAAGAAATGGAAAGACCTCACATAGCTAACCTCATTTTCCTGAGCAAAACCCACTTACTCCCTTTTTTACATCAGGCATAGACTACTATATATACAAATTAAGACACATGCAGACAGTGATACAACACAGCTCAGAGGAGTAAGCTAGTCCTGCAGTAGCATCATATGGTAACAAAAAGTATTTCTTACATATCTGCTTCTCAGTCAGAATCACTGTGGTGCTAAGTGCATGGGAAAACCTGCTATATCTGATGCAGTGGAGAGGAATGGTGTGAAGGACGTGGAAATGAAAAAAAAAAAGTGTCTGCCGGTCAGAGAGGAAAGGACACAAACCCACAACAGTTACACACAACATGAACACACCAGCATACGCACACAAAGCAGGCGCACAGACACACACAGAAACACAGGTCCAGGGCATTTCAAGATTTCCAAGAGACTCATGGCTATTGCCCAGCCTGCCAGGAATAAATTCAATAGCACCTTTATTGCTCCCAGTTGTGTGCCATTTAGATCACAGCAGTGCAGACTGACATTTCCATTTAGGGCTATTACTAGAACACTGAGGGGCTGATTCAGCCCCAACGACACCTAAGCACCAGTGTACACACACAGCAGTTTGCACATATTGCAGACACACAAACACCACTATCCACTCAGACGTAGACTGCAGAATTTATATACATTTCAGCAGAAAAGAAAAATTACTTCCAACATAAAAGGCAGGCAGCGATAAGAAGATAGGACATTTTCAATGAGTGGGGGTGCACGGCTACAGAGCACCCCCACTTGAGGATGGAAGAGAGGGGGTGGTCGAGCACAAGCATCTAAGGAAGAGGGCGCTGCCAATCATAAAGGGGACTAGGCCTACCAATGCTCCCGAATTTTCGGTAGTTTACCTGATTTGAGCTCTTTTCTCCCGCCTCTTGAAAGAGCTCCCGAGCTCTGTGGCGCTGGGGAGCTCCACAGAGTCTCAGGCCCTGAGACTTGAGTGTTGTCTTTATGGTGCTCATAAAGACAACACTTTGAGTACCAGTGCCCCATTAATTGTGACTCTTTACCACAGTCTAATGTCTCTGTCCCTGAGACTCGGGAGAATTTGAATGGCATGGGCTCAGACTCAGGGCGCAGAACATCAGTGCCCCAAGCCGAGACTCGGGAGCACCAGTGTTCTCCATTATCTTTTGAGGGCCATAGTGGCTGGCACTGGCAGTAAAATAAGAGAGGGGCACAGAGGAACCGAGGCGGGTTGTTGGTGTACACAATCAACAGCAGGTGATGGCAAACAGAGAGCTAGTTAGCAAAATCGGTGCTGGTAACCATTAAAGGACCAGTATGTTGCAAAAATCACTCCTAATTTTTTTATACTGTAATTTGAAATACTCAATAAGCATTTTAAAATGGATGTTGTCTTAAAGCAAAAGTCAGGTGTGGTTTTAGAGATCTGATGATGTGAACAATGCCGCTACACTCTATTTCACTCCACCTCTGCAGGCTTGTCCTGTAGATGTGCGACTACAGTCCTTGTATGTAAATGCTGTTACTTTCACCAAATTGCGGTTTTATTGCCCCAGCCTGCCTCAAAATAGATACCTGCCCCTGGATTGTGAGGTATGCTTGCCCTCAGAAGGAACGGTCAACTAGTTTTATCTGCTGCAAGCCAGAAAGTTAATCATTTCATTACCCTGTTGCTAAGCAACTCTTAGGGCCTGATTATTAGTTGGTCGGTAATGTACCTTTGGCGGTACTTACCGCCAAAGGTACATTACTGCCAAAAATAAATGCAGTATGGGCCATCCGCCCAATTATGATTTAGGCGGTATGTACCTAGGTACATACCGCCTGAATCATAACCCCTTCCCGCAATATCCCTTAACGGGAAATTACGGGAAGGATATTTAGCGGTAATACCCATTGATATTACCGCAAAATATACCGCTCCAACAGGGCATGCGGTAATGCCCTGCTTCCAATGGAAGCTGGGCACCATTATTTTGCACTATTTCCACGGAAATAGTGCAAAATAATGAAAAATGCAAAACAAAAAAATAGTTTTTCAAACCGCGCTATTTGGTGGTCTGTACCTATGCGGTACATACTGCCAAATAGCTATTTGGCGGTACGTACTGCATAGGTACAGACCGCCAAATATTGGCAGTAGGGTACCATTTGCGATATGTACCGCAATGCATTACCGCATTGTGGTACATACCGCAAATTCGGCCCTTAATTGGGCGCTAGGGAATTGTCGGTAAGTACGGTACTTACCGACTCCCCCTACCGCCCAACTCGTAATCAGGGCCTTATCGGTGGTAATTATAAGTTGTTTTAGTGCTAAAACTTGAGTAAATTCTGCCTTATTATTAGTTTACAATTAATTTCAAGTTTGAAGAGGGTTTTACTCAAACTCATTACATGGGTGTTTTTAGTATGCCCAAAAGTCTATGTAAAATAGAGCTGGGCAAGCCCTATTGGGCTCAAGCTGTGCTCGAGCCCAATGCTGGGCTCGGCTCGCTGTTTTTTTTTTTTTATCAAGAGCCCAGCTCAAGCCCAGGAAAGAAGAAAAAAAGGGTGACCTTTTTTTTTCTTTCCCGGGCTAGGGAAAGAAAGAAAAACAGCTGGCTGAAGCTTTTTAATCGGCTGATGTATCTTTTGCATCGGCCTGTTAAGTTATCGTGTATTTGGGCTTGGGCTCATGGAGCCCACGGCGGGCTCGGCTCGTGCTGTAAAATTTCAGGCTTGCCCAGCTCTAATGTAAAAGCACTGGTATTACTAGTTTGAGTAAAACCCTCTTAGACATTGAAATAAATTGTAAACTGATAATCAGGCGGAATTCACTTTTTAGTTTTTTCTTCCACTTAAAGCAAAACTCATAATCATTGCCAAAGTCTGGCACTCCCTCCTTCCCACTTCCAGGGAGGCAGTCGTCTCTATATTTGTCTATTTACAATAATTGAAGCTGTTGATCATGGTGTCTCATTGCGAACCTTATTAACATTCCTTAAATGCACACTGCCGAGAGCCCAGGCGTGCAGGAGAAACGTGGATGGAATTCTCCGTCACTCACAGGCATGGTGATTACATCATCGGGAGCGGAGCTGACCCTTTAGTGCCCTATCACGCATTGCATTCAAAATGTTGCAACAAGTCCATTGCCAAACAAAGGCCTCTGGCTGCTGTGCTCCAGACTCTGCCTGTGTGGGAAGCAGGTTGATGACCCGGGCATGGAGGGCAGCACGTTTGGATTTTTTACGGCTTACATGGAACAAAAAGAACCCGTCTTGGGGTGGAGGGTGGGGTGGGACGGCGAAAAGAGATTTTTTAGAAAGCGCACGAGTTAGGGGAAGGGAAGAGAGTGAAACGCCCAAAAGCCACCGCTCTGCTTCAATCTAAATGTGAGCAAAGCTCATTCATGCACTTTTTCGTTTTGCAACTTACTAGAGGTGCTGTGGGGGGGCCCTGCTGCTGGCCCCCAGCTCCCAGAGTCTGCCGAAGTCCCTCTGCATGCTGCCTGCAGCCTGGCTGCCTCGTGGTTCTAGCCTCCAGAGAGTAGACGACCTAGCAACTGTTGCTAGCACTCAAAATGAGCCCAACTGCCTGACAAAAAAAAAATAACAACATAACAAGCATTGTGCAATTCCAACTGTTTCCTGCTAGTGGGAAACCATTTTAAATTGTGGGGTGGCAAGACTATGATTTGTGCTTGCAAAATGTTGTGTTTATTTTACAATTATTTTTTACACAAATTAATCATTACATCAACCTTTGTGTTATACAAATTATATAGACATTAACAGTGACATTTCTAGGTTTGCAGAAGACTAAAGGCTCAGCCCAGTCTGGCAATAATAACAATTTTAAAAGCTACTTTATTGGTCCAATTTGTATGCTGTTAAGATAACAGCTATGCAGAGTGCGTGTTCCACTCTTGATTCAGGATTATTGCCAGCAGACTGAGGGCAAAAGCCCCAATAGCCTCCTCCATCAATGCCTATGGACGTTAATAATAATAATAATAATACCCCAAGTGTTTATATAGCACTTGATGTCTGCAGACTTCTAAGCGCTGTATGACAGATGGCACTATCACCCACTTATATTTTTCTTTGTCTTTTTGTTATATTTTTTTGTGGCACTCAATTTATCGACCTCGGAAGGATGAAGGGCGGAGTTAACCCTGCCAGGATTCAAACCTAAGTCAGCAGGTGCGCACAGATGTCAGAACGAGTGCTCAACTCGTTGTGCTATCAGACTGGTGTTAATAATGACACCATTCTGTCTTTTACTTTAATATTTTTATTTATATTAACAATTAAAGGAAAATGGAAAGCCATAATAAAAATATCAAATTCTGAGCAGACTGCAGAGTTAGGTAAATAAATGAGAACATTGAAAAGCTGTAATAAAAACAGCAAAGTGGCCTGGTCGCTGTTTGATTACTTTGGGAGCTGTTGTCAGTTTTATTGTGCCAATAAAACATAACCAACATGGACCCTTTAACTTCACAGGAAGCTGGCCTGTAATTATCCTCAGCCGGGTGTTAAAATATCCTTCCACAAGCTGGTACAGTGGGAAAGAAATTCGCTTTTCAGTTCCCTGATCTGACAACTGTCCATACAGCCCTCATAGGAAATGTTACAAGCAATATTTTCTTCCTATAGTGTAATAAATACCACCAAAACCTGAAAGCTAAAAAAAATTCTGTGATCCTTGGAAAAACACTCATATCTGTTGACCTGGAGTGCTTAGAAGCAGGCAGAAATTCAACAAAAACCTCTTTGTCATTCACACTAGGCGGACCTTGTGCTGTGGACACTAAAAATACACATTTCTGTGGACTGTTGGTTTAGGTAGATCTCACTCTGCCTAAGCTTAATGATTGCATAGATGAGTGCCACAAAGCCGGTTGACGTGCTGGCGTACAATTAAAAACTTTTCATTTCATTTCGAGCTATTAGCTGTAGGCAAGATATGCTATTAGCCTGGTAGCCCACCATAATGGGAAATACCAGCTGTCACACCCATTCCCCATACTTCCACACCATAGAGCACACACCCTCTCCATTTAGCTTTGTATACTTCAATTAAAAATCTAACATTAAGCCCCACAGTTGAAGTCAGCCGCCGCATTGCATTCATGATCACAGTATGTTTGACCCGCTGATTTGCAATATGATTATCCCACTTCAGATCCGCAGAATAAGTGATGCCTAAGTAGCAATATTTATCAACCACTTCGAGTATTTCACCCCCCAATGACCAACCTAGAGTGGATCGCTTCTTCCCAAAAGTCATAGCTTTCGTTTTACTTATATTGATACTGAAGTCGTATTTATCACAGTATTTTTGTAAAGCCCTAAGCTTTTCCCTGAAACCACTAGGGCACAAGTCAATAAGTACAATGTCATCTGCATATGACAGAAGGGGTATGGAAACACCGTTCATTTTGGGGTGAATGGCGTTTGGGGTCCACATGTCGTCTTCCAGGTCGGATATATATATATTAAAGAGTAATGGGGCCAGTATGCAACCCTGTTTCAGGCCTCTGGTGGTTTTAATTCTTTCCGATGTTTGTCCCTGCGGTCCCCAGCGGATTTTGGCCCAAGTTTCAGAATAAAGGTGGAATATCATTTTGACCAACCAGTAGGGGCCCCCAGTTTCAACATTTTACTCCAAAGTGCCGACCTTGGGACTCGGTCGAACGCTTGTCTGAAGTCGACAAAGCATGCGAACAGCGCACTTTTTTTAGTCACACAGTACTTTTCGATTATTAACCGCAATGTAAGGCAGTGGTTTACAGTGGACATCCCTTTTCTGAACCCGGCTTGCGATTTTTTCAATATTCCGTTGTTCTCGGCCCATTCATTCAGCTGCTTATGAAGTTTTTTTGCTAGTACTTTATTCCCTGGATCAATCATAGCTAGGAGTCTGTACGATTTTGGATCAGTTCGATTTCCTTTTTTAAATACAGGGAAGAAAATTGAGCCTTTCCAGCTATCTGGAACTACCTCAGTCAGTAGGCATAGATTGTATAGTGATGTTAGTACACGGGCCCACTCAACACTGTTAAATTTAAATAGCAGTGGTGGTATCCTTTCAGGGCCTGAGGCCCTGGAGGGGTTCAGCTCTCTAATGTATGACAGAATCTCCATTGCATTACATTCTGGCAAATAGTTACCCTGTGTCTTAAGTTGGGCACCTTGTTTGTCAAACAATTGGAGCTTAGTATTATCCTCCGAATCAAAATTATACAATTGCAGTATATACCTAACCCAGGTAGTTTCAGGGATGTGTGCATCTGGGGGTCTACTCCTGTTTGGGAAAGCAATGTTATTAATGATTATCCAAAACTCTTGTGAATTTTTCTTAAGTAGGTTTTCAGCCATCTGATCTCTTGTCCTGACTTTATGATTTTCTTTAGCTTGCCGTAACATCATTTTATAGTTTTTGACTATTCCTTTAGATCTTATTTTAGTCAGAGCCCCCTGGTTTTTAAGTGTCATAAGCTGCTGGTTCATTTTTCGTTTCGCTTTTTTGCACCTGGAGTCATACCAATCTGCTCCCAGTTTGTTTTCAGGTTTTTTGTTTTTACTATTCGTGTCTACTCGTGGGATCATTTGAGCAACCAATGTCATGGCATGCTCATATTTGCTGAGTAAGCCTTCTGAGTTAGTTGTGTCAATACTGTCAAGTTCTGTTTTTAGGGTGTTTACTAGCTGCACAACCAATATTTCATTGCAATTTCTCCAGTTAATTCTACATTCCTTGACTATTTCTACCACTTCTGTAATGTCCAGTCCAGTTGTTACATCAATGTTAAGTGTAAAGGATAAACAGGCATGATCTGCGTCCTGTATCCAGAAAGTCTCTACTTTCCTAAACAGCCCGAAGTCACAGACTTTTGTAATGATAAAATCAATAATAGATTGAGTCTTGCCCCTCTTAAAGGTGCTTAAGTCAGCTGAGCCGTTCCCAAACCTCCCGTTCATAATTGTCATATTATTGGTAATAAGCCAGTTAGCAAATTTAGATTCGAGCATCGAGGGTTTACGCTTATCACCATCATATGCGATTTGCTCAGTCAGTTCGTTGTATAACTCGTCGCAGTCTGCATATAGACTCTGACGGTACAGGTGTAGGTTAAAGTCACCACCCAGATTACTAAGTCGTCCGGGTACATTAGTAGAATTTGCTCAATCGAGGAGCACAGTTTTTGTAAGTACAGCACACCATTAGTTTGCAATATACCAGGCCTAATGTACAAATTAATTAGCAGTAACTTTTGCACTTTCGGATGTTTACTTTGCAGCATTCTCAATACTAATAACCCTGGTAGATCTGGCTAAGCACATAGACACACCCAATCATTTGTGATATTAATCAGTGTTGTGACTCCCCCAGAATGGTGCCCCATAGTTGTTTGTGTGGCATACTGTGCGTATACCTGGAAGCCCTCAATCACAACATCCGTAACAGACCATGTTTCTTGCAAGAAAATAATGTTAAAATACTTTATTAAAATCCAATTATCTTTGATCAACGCTCTGTTAATACCAGAGCAATTCCAGCTGATACCTTTAACAAATGCACATTTTGTCTGTTTGGAGTCAATCACTTCCCCCCCAGTTCTAGGAAGAAGACCTTATGATGTGTGCGCAGCTAATTTCTCTGTCCTCATTCATATATTCACAGAGATCAGCATCTGACATACCAACCTCCCTTAATACCGATTCATCACCCAGCATCTGATATCTGTTGCTCGTTGTACAGGGCTTCTTTCCCCTGGGGGATTCCCTGGACAAAGGCTGGCATGGGCGTTTTTTACTATTGTCAACTTTGGCAGCACACCCAGCACAATCTGAGTCACGACGTGACATCTCCCGCCCAGTCGACCTAGATGCATTCTTTTCTAACCACTCGACAGACTAAGACATCAACACCTCTACATCTGAACTGGTCAGCTGAGTTCCAGACAAGATCTCTAGTAGAAACTGAGTTAAAAACAATTTTTGTCACGTCTTTTCCATTGACATCAGTAAAATAAGAGAATGCTTTGACATCTCTTTTCTCAATAACTCTCAATACGGGAGAGTAATCACAATAGGACAAAAACGCAGGCAAGTTAAAAGATCTTTCATTAAAACCATCATCTTTTGAGAACAATGGCAAAAAGTATAGGGATAGCGGGCATACCAAATTATGTGACTGTGAGGAGCTGCTGTTAGTCATCCTTCTCATTCTTCCATTACTATTCAACACACAGCCCCCTGCGATGTTACATTCAGCATAACGACCTTCATTCTCCGTATTATTAACAGTGTCATGGTTATCATTATTACTGTCGGTACATATTCTCCCCCTCCCCTCAATGCCATCAGACAGATTATCAATTAAGTAACCGTTTTCATTAAAAACTTTCGCATTCGGGTTTAAATTTGACCAATTTTGACTAGGCACCACAACATTATCACCAATAAGACACTTCTTCTCGTTGGGGAGACCGTTACCCGTATTTCGGAGCAATTTGTCCACCTTATTTTCAATATCAGTCATTGTTTTCATCAATTTGACTGTATCTTTTTTGTGTTGGGCATAAGTGGATTGGTCTTTCATTTGCTGTGTGTGGATCAGTTCAGTTCTTTTATCCACCCCTTCAATTAGCTTAGTGTTGGCTGCTATCGCTGCACTGTTCAGTGCTAGATTTTTGTTAATCACAACCTGTGTGTCAGATACCTTCGAGACTAGCCCATCAATCGCAGTCTTATGGTCGCCAATAACCTTTGTGATGTTATCAAGGGCATCTGCCATCTTCGTAATCACTACCAGGTGTGTTTGCTATGCTGCAGGGTCAATAAAAAACCCGCCATCCTTTAAGGGTACTTCCGAGGTGACCTTATTTAACTCAGTCGGACTGCCCAGATTGTCACCACCATCTTCTAACTCGATGTCTGACAGGTTAATTGAGAGATCAACCTGACTGGGTAGTCCGACACCCGTAGTGCACAATGAGTGGTGTTCGACCTGTACTGTGACTGTCTTCCCAGCTTTAGTTGCACCATCAGCGGCCCCTTCAGTATTAGCACTAGATTTGTCAACCTGGTCGGCGTTAATTCCCGTGCTTACGCTACTGTTATCCGTGCAGCCTTTACCCCCTACCGCTTGCAAGTCTGTCTCACCCTCTTCCGTGTCAGCCACTGGGAGTTGTGCTTTGCTCAGGAAGTCCAGTAGGGTAGCCTGTGATTTGCCAGCTAATGGCGTGCTGGCAGAGATTGTGCATTCCTTGTCTTTTTTAGCAGCTGCAGCGTGATTTTTCCTAGTGCCGACCATTTTTCCTGCAGCACTCAAAGGGTGCCGCCCCACGCAACCACCAAAGGACTTGTAAATGTACCACGCTTGCCTCCAAGAAGGAGGGGGTGGCAACAGGATAGATCGCAAATAGATCTAATAGCTCTGATGCCAGGGGCTGGAGAAGGAACCACGCTAGCCTCCAAAAGGAGGGGGTGGCAACAGATGAATCACAACAATGGCAAATGGCAAAATAATATCAGAGCTTTGAAAAGAGAATTTGCCGATCACCAGTAAATAAAGAGCCACACTTGCACTACCAGAGATGTAAGCAGCAGGGAATGAATATTTGGAAACAGAAATATAAATGAGAGAGTCAGTGGTTTTTGGAGTACCTCAGAGATTGAAGGAGTCAGTAATCTATAATGGATTTTCCCTGCAGACCTGCACGGCCTAAGACGGCCGAAGACGAGATGTACTGACTCTGTGGGACTCCGTGGAGACGACGCTCCCTCTCCACTACGCTCATCCGCTCAGAGGTACCAGTGTATATAGGCCTAGAGTGTAAGTCCATTCAGCTGAAACACACAGCTGATTTGGATTGTCGCTGATTGGTTGTTTGGAAATGCTGCCTCCTGATTGGATGAAGAGACACGATGACGTCAGCCGCCGGGCACCCCCCCACCTCCAAGGGCTGTCAGCAGATGACGCTGCCACTTCCACTGCCGCTGATGACTCACAGCCCGCTGAAGCAGATGTTGCTGCTGCCTTAGCACACCACGCACCGTGCACTGGGAAACAGGGCCAGGGCAGCACTCTCCACTCTCCGCTCTCCGTTCACCCAGCCGTGTTAGGCTACCGTTGATGGACCGGGTCCCCCTGGAAGCCCCCCAGAGGACCTGCAGACGCACCAGGTGATGCAGGTAATGCAGATTTTACTTCTCTCGATCCCTCAGGGCACACCACACCGGGCTCCCAAGCTCCAAGCCACGGTACGAAGAAGACAGACAGACCTTAGAGCAGACCTCAGGCCCCGTCAGGCAAATGCAGGGAAAAGCGGCAGGGAAAGACGGCCGAAGACGAGATGTACTGACTCTGTGGGACTCCGTAATGTAGTTTTGATATTGTTATTGTAATTCTTCCTGCTGTGGGCAAATAAAGAAAGTCATGGCATAATACTCCCCTCCGTGCTTTCTCTAATAAAATTGTGATTTTGTACAAATCATCATTATGCAGGAGATTACCGAATTTGGGCACTCTTCTCCCACCTCTCATTTCCTATGCATTTCTCACAAATTAGCGATGCCTTTTAATAAAGTTTTAAAACTGCATTATTGGCATCATGTGCACAAAACAGATTTTCCTGTGCATAGTTTTCTTATGT
>JAVHNH010000039.1:0-13624 GCA_034783935.1 Desmognathus catahoula
TGGCCAGCGGAGAGAAGTGGGCTGTATCTGTGAGGTTGGAGCAGAGGGTGGTGTGGTCGACCAGGTCGAAGGCAGCAGAGAGGTCATGGAGGAGCAGGAGTGGTAAGCCCCCTTTGTCTCTGATGCGATTGAGCTGGATTTTTAAGTTCAGGAAGGTGGTTCCGGTCCCATGACCTGCACGGAAGCTCGATTAGCATGTGCCTAGTAGGGGGTGAGTTTCTAGGAATTTTAATCTAACTAGGATGATGTATGCTGGTTATCTACATGCTCCATGCATTCCACTTGGTTAGCTAAAGGACCTTGCATACAGGGCGACCTGTCATTTTTCCAGAATAACAGCATATGGTCCTGTTATGAAACTAGTATTAAAATGCAAAGTCCTTGGGTCCACAAGCCCATGCACTTCACACACTATTCACTACCCCTGCCTCACCCTCTGAAATGACTACACTCTGAAAATTAATGACATTCCCATCATTTTTAATGTCAAAGATAATATATATATACATTTCAAAGAACAATAACGGCCTGATTATGAATTTGCAAGGTAGTGCTAAACTGTTGGTAAAACTGTCAGTTAACAGTTTTAAATATGTTTTTTTGTTTATTTCAATTTTTATTTTTTTTATTTTTTATGCGGATAAACTGGGGACTGTGGGGGAAACAAACTTAACTACAACTTGTAAACTAAAATAATGAAAAAATGTAAGAAAGCGTGCAAAACAAAACTAAATGGAAATAAAATTAAGATTTCTTCAAATATTTCTGCCATTCGGAGGCGTGATACTGACGCATATGGGCCACCCTTGCATCCCCCCGCTCAAGGCTGTTATATGCGCTGCCCCCATTCACCGATGCATGGCAAATGTTGCAGACTTGGGGGAAGAAATCATTGGACATGTGCCGTTCCCTGCTGCTAATTGGTTCTGAGGCATCTGCGCTGCTCTTCTGCCCCCCCTTTGATGATGTGGACTTAGGGGGGACCTTGCTGCCTGTGCCACTACTGCCACTGTGTTTTGTTGTGCTGCTGCCAGTTTTTTTTTTTTCTTTGCTGGCTCTGACGTGGCAGTGGCAGGGCCTGTGATCTCATGCATGGTGCGCAGATGCCTCAGCATGCTGGTGGTGGTGGAACGGCGCACGCCCCGTGACAGGATTTTATTACAAATCCTACACTTTACGTGGACAGCCTTTGTCCTTGGAGTCTTGGCCTCCCCCGGGGCAGGGTCGAAGTACTCCCATGCCCAAGACTCCTTGCACGGGGAAACCGGTAATGCGGTCTGTGGCACCGCTGCTGATGGTGGTGGGGGTGGCACTGCCGCTGTTGCCGTAGGGTCATGGCTGGTAGCGGGGTCTGCTGCTGCAGATTTCTCTGGTGGCACTGGTGTTGGCACTGCTTGTGCTGGCACTGCTGCCAAATTACTCAGTGCAGCACCAGTTGCTGATGCTGGTGGTGCCAGTGCCAACTGGGCTGACTGTGACTGTCCACCACGCCCTTCCCCAAAGTGTGACTCTGCCCCCATTTGCAGAGTCCTCCTCAATTTAATTTTTTTAGGAGTCCCCTCCTCGGACCCCTTTCCTCCCTGGCTGCCTGACATGCTGCTCTCCAAAATAACAAAACGAAATGAAAAAGAAAAATGAAAATAAAGCACCAAATGCTGCACAAATCTGCCTAACTCCCTCTAAAACACAGCAGAAACGCCTAGAAGCTCCTCTCCCGACTCAGACTGCCTCAAAATGGTCCCAGGCCACACCCCCTGTCCTCTGGTGATGACTGATGACGACTTCCTGTTAGTTGTTTAGTCCAATGAGAAGTTACAAACTTTTTTCTACGACTGCGAGCCTTCGAGCGCGGGCTCGAGCCTTCGAGCCCGCGCTTGTGCCATTCATTTCTATGGTGCGAGCCTTCGAGCGCGAGCACAAGGGCTCGTTTCCTAGAGCGCAGGCTCTAGCGCTCGCAGCCATTCATTCCTATGGGTGCGAGCATCGAGCTCGGGCTCGATCGATAGCCCCTGCTGTAGCATTCGACTTGGGCCGAATCGACTCGGGCCCGGGCTCGAGGCTCGAGCTCGCGCTCGAGGGCGCGAGCCTGCGCTCGAGGGCTCGCAATCCTCATAGAAGTGAATGGGTGCGAGCCTTCGAGCCTGGGCTCGCGGGCTCGCGCTCATAGAAATGAATGGCGCGAGCCTTCGAACCCGAAAAAAACGCAGTTACTTAAAAGTTAAGTTTCACTTTTACTTTTTACAGGAAGTTGCATCATCAGGAGGCTGGGGTGTGGCCTAGGATCAGTGTGAGAGCGTGTGAGCTACGGAGAGGAGCTTCTAGAACAGATAGATGTGTTTTAGATAGTTTTAGACAGTTTTTGATCTATAATTTTTATTTTAAATAGCTTTTTTCCTGTTTATTTCAATTTCTGTGTGCTTTCTGGGCCCCTGGCCTGGTAATTTCGATTTTGCACCCACTTTTCGGACCTTTCAATCGTCTGGGAGGGTTATTATTGCTGGGTGTGGCAGAGATTCAGTGTGCTGCCTGGGGTGGGACCCCTGGCCAGGGCCAGTACGTTATTGTAGATTTTGCACACACTCTTTTGACCCCTGAAATCTCTGGGTGGGTTAGAGGCTCTTAGAGCAGAGATTCAGTGTTACCTGGACCCCTGGCAGTGCCAGCGCGTTATTTTGTAGATTTTGCGCACACTCTTTTGACCCCTGAAATCTCTGGGTGGGTTATTGCAGCAGAGATTCAGTGTGCATTTTACCCCTTGCCGGTCTGCGAGGTTGTAGAAGAACATGTCTGGTTTCTACAAACGTGGTAGTCGTAGCACTAGTCGACAAGGTAGAGGTAGGGTTCGAGGCAGAAATGTATTGGCCAGTGCACGGTTTTCAACTACTGCTGCTGCCGCCATATGTACCGGAGAAGCTGAGATTGTAGGTGGCACACTGAGGCCACAAAATGAGAGCAGCATGTCTCAAGAAATGGCACAACAGGTAGTGGCGGGACCGGTTGCACATCCTATTTTAAGAAAACAGGTTATCACAGCAGAAGTGCACCATGGGACCCAAGCCACACAATCTTCTACGGATATTATTGGGGAAGGGGAGCAGCCATCATCATCATCACCAGCATCTTCACCATCACCAGCAAGTGAAGGGCAGAAAGAGAGAGGGGAGGGAAAGGGAAGCATGATTACTCTACAACTCTCCAGTGAATCATTATCTGAGGAAGATGATGATGATCTAGACAAAGATTACACACCATCTCCTAAAAAGAGGTTGAGAGAGGTCTTTGAGACAGAACAAAGATCTGACATTCATACTTCAGAAGAGGAGGATGAGGGAGAAATTGGAGGAGGAGGGCGTAAGCAAGTCCAACAACCTCTGCAAAAATCTCTGCACAACACAAACAGAGAGCAGTTGCAAAAGGGTACTAGCCGGCAGAAGCCTCTGTATGGCCTCTTCACAAAGCAGCCTATTGATGCTAGTAGTGTGCATCCGCATCGTCGTAGGCCAGAGGCAACAGCACCAGCAAATCCACCGCAGCCAGCAGCATTACATATTCTGCCTATTGATGCTGGTGCTTGTGTGCGTTCGCATGGTCATAGCCCAGCGGCAACAGTTACAGCATCAGCAAATCCACCGCAGCCAGCATTACAAAGCCCTCCATCACGACAGATTCCAACTCCAAGTAGGCAAACTCAAAGAAGTGAAGCACCGCGCAGTGGTTCCAAACCCCAATCCACAGTTTGGAACTTTTTCACAATTGAAAATGTGCACAAATCACGGCTTGCTAAATGCACTCTATGCCATAAAACAGTTAGTCGAGGGCAGGGAGGAAATTTAGGAACGTCGTCCTTAAGGGCACATTTGAAAAGGCATCATGCATCTGTCTGGGGAGAGTCACAAAAAAAAGAGCAAAGGCCTCATCCTCAGTCACCAACAGTACCACCGCTGTCACCACCACCACCCCAGTCTTCATCTGTTAACTCTCCAGAAAGTGTGCAACCACTCTTGGCGCCTGTTGCAAGCCCCAGCAGCCGCAGCGCATCTACTGCAGCACACAGTCCTAGCCCTACAACACCGTGTGCCAGAAGAACAAGCACCACACCCATGCTCCAGTCAACTGTCATGCAAGCATTTCAAAGGGGCCAAAAATATGATAAAGCTCATGACAAAGCACGCCTGCTCAATGCAAAAATGGCAGTAATGTTAGCTGTCGATATTCTGCCATATACTTTTGTGGAAAAAGCAGGTTTCAGGGATCTGATGGCAGTTGCAGACCCTCGCTGGGAAATTCCCAGTCGACACTTTTTTGCACAAACCGCAGTACCTCAGCTGTACAATGAAGTTGCTGGTGCCATAAAAACATTGCTTTCACGTTGTGAGGGGAAAAGAGTGCACATGACAATGGATTTATGGACAAGTGGGCAAAGCATTGATTACATGGCTATGACAGCACATTGGGTGACATTCCCCTCTACGACTGAGCAGAGTCAGTCACAACAACAAGGTCATGCTGTTCGACAACAGGCAACCTTGTGCATGGAAAGCTTTGAGGGTCGGGCTCACACGGGAGCCGATCTCTGGGACAAAGTGCAAGAGGTGGTGGGGAAATGGCTCACTCCATGTCAGCTACAACTTGGCTTCGTAGCAGCGGACAATGGATCTAATGTCATTGTTGCTTTGCGAAATGGAGGTATTATGCATGTGCCATGCTTTGCACACGTGCTACACCTCGTTGTAACACATTTCATAGGCCACTACCCAACTCTGCATGATATGGTTGGTACTGTGCAGAAGATCTGCTCGCATTTCTCTCGCTCATACAAATCCAGAAATGCTTTAAGCAAACTGCAAGTTCACCATGGCTTGCCATGCCATCGGTTGAAGACAGCCATTCCAACACGCTGGAATTCTACCTTGCACATGTTAGAGCGGGTACACGAGCAGAGGAATGCCGTAAGCGATTACTGCAATACGAACAGTCGCGCCTTAGATGGTGCATACCTTACACCCACCCAGTGGCAGATGCTGCCTGTTGTCTGCTGTCTATTAAAGTCTTTTGAAGAGGCAACACAGCGTGTAAGCCAACACAATTCATGCCTCAGTGAAGTACTGCCACTTCTGTACTTGCTGGAGAAGGAACTTTCAGACCTACAGAAGGAACACAGACTTCGAGGAGACACAGATGCAGCACAGATGGCAGGAAAGTTGCACTCTACTTTGCGTGTGGATCCACGGATCGTTGGCATGAAAGCCAACATAGAATATAAGTTGGCAACATTTTTAGACCCACGCTTCAAAACTAAGGTGGTTGAATTCCATCAATATATTGGGGTGGATGATAATGAGGTACAGCAGAGCTCGGGCTTGGGGCAAGAGCAAGACATCTTCACTGAATGCAAGAATGCCTTGACAGCTCGGTTACTTGGCATATTGACTGAAGAGAACAGACAGCAACAAAATTCAAGCCGCTCGGAGCAGGAGACGCTGCCCTGTACATCATTGCAGTCAGATGATAGTAGAGCTCTGACACCCTTGCCTGTGGACAGACACAAAAGACTATGGGACAAACTCCTTCCACACTCTGACCTGCCTCGTGCTTCTCCTCACTCCCGGTCAGCTGCAGCAAGGGGGCCTACTGCTGAGCAGATGGTGGATGCCTACTTGCTGGACACATGTCAGCTGGGGCATGAGGAAGATCCTTTGCAGTTTTGGCTCAGCAAGCGATCTGTTTGGCCAGCCGCATTGGTAAAATTGGCCATTGAAAGCCTTAGCTGTCCGGCGGCTAGCGTACAGTGCGAAAGAGTTTTCAGTGCTGCTGGAGCCATTGTGACTGAAAAGAGGAGAAAACTGTCAGAGGTACATGTACAGCAACTGACATTTATTAAAATGAATAAACACCATATACCTCAGGACTATGGCAAGAAAAAATTCTATCCAACACCACAAACAGTGAGCGGGCTTCAGGAGGAGGACCCAAGCGTAAGCGGAGAAGGGGTAGAGAGCCGACAGGAGTTTCACACAGACAGCAGCAGTGGCAGTGAGTGAGTGCCTCTATGAGGGCTGTTTGTTTTCCCGATGTCGGCTGTGATTAATGACTGGTAGTATAACCCCAGTTGTTGTTGCCCCCTTAATAAAGTCAAATTTCTCTCCCCTTTCTTTACAAAATACCTCTCAGCCTACCAGAGATCCGGATGGTGGTCACGCATGTGGCGAGCCGCTCGCCTACCTCTAGTCTTGTCTTGCCTGCTCCAAGAGTTCTCCTTGGCTGAGTGACCACCAATATGATCAAATACTCTCTGACCTTCACATCCGAATACATTATACAATGTAGCATACTTCCTCTAATTATCCTATTTTTTTACCACCCATACTAATACGATAAGCATCAAATAGAGGGTTTGTCAGGATTTTGTGTCGGCGTAGTTGGTATAGTCGACGCCCAGGCCATCATCATCAAGCATGTCAAACAGGGGGCACGTGTAGAATAGATGTTAAAAAGACATGGAGAAAGACAGGACCCCTGTGGCACACCACAGTCCGATGTGATTGGGCATGCTGAACTTTCACCTGGAAAAAACCCTTGATGTATGGCCCTCAAGAAATGACTTTATCCAGTCCGCCGCTTTCTGCGAAAAATTAGCTAGGTCTACCAACCTATTGCCAAGCCTTGTATGATCAACAAGGTCAAACGCGGCCGCCAGATCCAACAATACAAGTATGGCGGGAAGGGAATGGGATTACCCTTTTTAATAATCTGGACAAGGTTATCCTTGAGATCCACAACCGCTGTCTCAGCGCCATGACGTAGCCTAAATCCTGACTGGTGGCGGGCACTTAGTAGATCAACTGATTCCATGTATTCCCTGATTTGTTTGTAGGCTATACAATCTAAAATCTTTAGTAAAAACAGGACATTGGCATGGTGGTAATAATAGGCCTGAAATTATTAGGCAATGTTGGATCCAGCCCCTCTTTCCTCAGAAGGGGGGTTACCCATGAATCTTTCAGGCTCTGGGGTACCCGTGATGAACAAAAAGAGGCGTTTACAAATCTAGTTATCAAGGGAGCAAGGAGAACAACAGACTCCTTTATAATCCTACCCGGGCATGGACAAATACTCCCCCCTTGCAGGAAGTAGGATTCAATTCACCAACAAGCTTACAGACTTCTGCACGGGCAGCGCAGACACCAGCCAGGAGCGGGGGGATGCAAGGGTGCCCCATTTGGAGCAATTTCACTATTCCGAATGGCAGAAGCATTTAAAGAAGTGTTAATTTTGTTTGCATTTAGTTTTGTTTTGTACCTTTTCTTCCATTTTTTTATTACTTTAGTGTAATGTTAGTTTTACAAGTTGTAGTTTAGTTGGTTCCCCCCACAGTCCACTCCCCAGTTTATCCCCATAAAAAATAAAAAAATATATAAAATTGACAAAAACACAAAAACATTTTTAAAACTGTTCCAAAAAATACAAAAAAATAACAAAATTTTACTCCTTAATCCTTTCCTTTCCCACCCAAGTTACAATTGTTGTTTGTGTTATGGTTTTGTTAGCAAGTTCATCTATTAATAATAGTAATTATAATACTACTACTACTACTGCTACTACTACTACTACTTCTACTACTACTAGTAATAATAATAATAATAATGTTATTAATTATCAATCATAATTATATCACATTCACCACAAGAGCACAAGCTGGACTTTTGCCATATGCTGATGCTCCGTATAGCTCTAGGGTCCAACACTGGTGGTGTCACTGGTCTGCACTTGTTACACTTAGCTGAGAGTATTTTCTTTTGTAGACTAATGCTGCCAGTTTATATTTCTCCCTATTGGCAACTGTCTTATCTTTCCGCCAGAGTCTTTCAGCCATTCTTTTCTCCTGCCTATAGTGAACAGTACACTTTCACCAGAGAACCATGCTTTCCTAAAGGTTTCATGTTTAGAAAGTTTATTGTTTGGCGGAGCCAAGGTATCCGCCACTGTCGAGACAATCTGATTAAAATGACACAGACACCACGACACCAGTGTCTCAACCTCACTGGAAATAGGCAACTGATCTAAAAGTGGTCCAGCCACCCTAGCAAAGTATCCAGCAGTAATGTTCTTAAAATTCCTTTTTAGTACTTAGTAGTACCAGGGTACAATATTAATCCGCAGCAGTTTTCCCGGTAACATCAGGTGGGATTCGATAGTAACGTGGTCAGACCAGGGGCAGGCCTTAATATTTAGTCTCTCTATTTTATTGTTATGGTTATGGTTATGATTGTATGTTTGAATAGTGCCAAAAACCCTTGAGCATCAGGGCGCTGCGCTACCGTCTGCTTATACTCCAGTGAGTGTGTGCGGTCCAACAGTCCAATGGTGCTTGTCAGGCAAGAGAGTAGTAACTCCTGTTGGTGTGGAGGTCAGGTGTGGCATGGCTATGGACCTCTTTAATGTGTAAGGTCGAGTACTCGCCAGTCGCCATCGCTATGTGACATCTATGTGATACGGTATACCCCAATGTATGTGGGATCATCTTACTTATGTGTCTATTTCCATGTGTGAGTGATCAAGGGGTGTCCTTGCTCATAAACTATTTGTCCTTTCATTAGCTCGGGGCCACTCCGAATATGTTGAGTTGTATGTGTGCCCCATCTGATGGGTTGGGTATTCACGGCTCATGAGTCATGGGTACAACCCACGTGCAGCATTTCAACCCTTGCGTCTCACATACCCCGACCCTTCCCTTCCTTCCGGCCCTGAAGGATAAGACGTGTAATGTGTTGGTTTATAGTAGTCATCAGTCTGTCATGGTTGCGGCTGAGCTGGGCATTATGTGAATGCGGCCCAGTGCTGCGTCTAGGACCCAGCGTATGTGCGTAGTGGGTATCATCCGCATAAAACAGTACATCTCAGAGGGAACAACAGAGTAAACATTCACAATCCAATTATCACTCAGCAAGATAAGGTCAATGTAACATACACATTAATTCAGCCAGTGGCTTAACATTCGGAGTAACACTAGGTTAGGGTTCTGCTTATTCATAAATTCCGTACTCTGCTTATTCATAAATTCCATAAGAGTCGACCCTTTACTCTGACCATACCTCTCTCCCTCACATGCTCCTCCTCAGGTGTGTGGTGACAGGGAGTGCATGTCTAAGGTATCTTCAAGGGGTACTATATAGTACTCTACACACTCTCTTAAGGCATAGTACAGTCAAGTACGATAAGACTGGCTGTCCAGACTAACATAATGGGGTTTTCTACAATATTTTCCATACCCATGCAAATATACTAGACTCAGAATGACAAGGGAATGAGGGGAGCATTTCTAGGGGGAAAGGGAGGGCGGTTATGGGACCGGTCATACAATAGTGCATAACATACTGCACTTATACTAAGACCTATTGCCATATAACATGCAGAACTGCGAGACCCTAGAACTTGTACAATACATTTCTGACTATAGTAAAATACGGTGTCAGTGGGAGCCGACACCGCCTACCTGAGGAGCCCGGCCGGCCCCTTCTCTGTCCGGTGAGAGCGGGTGCATCAGGCTCTTCCCACTGGTACAAACGTCTTGTCGGCCGCTTAAAGCTTCCGCCTTTGCCTCTCCCGAAGTATTCCAGCGGTCTGGCCCCCATAATCTGCTTCACTGTGTAGCCTGCCATCGGCCTAGATTGCATACATGCTGTCAGCAGTAAGGTGCCGTGCCACAACTTCCTGCTAGCGTCGATCAGCAGTAGGAGTTTCGCAGTACTCACTTTGTTGCTGCCGGTGTTACTTGCCATTAACTCTCCTGCCTATGAGAGAGAGAAACCAATCTAGGTTATTACTCATGCGTAGGTGTATGCACCAGCTGTTCATAGCCCAAAAGTGACAGTGAATTAAGTCTCTGAGTAGAGACAGTACTAGGAAAGTTAACATAACCTACAACTAAAACATTAGCAGTAGGTTCAGTGAATTTGGCAACGAATTGCAGACATTCCTCATCAAAATGAGGTATATGATTGATGTGGTGGCCTAACATTACACTACACAAATAGTCACATTCTCATTTACAGTCAGCTTAATGACTAGCATCTCACATTTGCTGAATAGGGATTAGGGAGTGAGTGAGTCCCGAACGGTTATAGCCACTCCTCCACCTATACAAGTCTCCCTATCTATACACACACAGATAGACTTAAAGCCCTGCGGGGCCGCTAACTACTAGTCAATACTAGCATGTGCAGATGTGTCATGAAGCCAGGTTTCTGTAGTTAACATAATATCAAGCTCCTCATCCAATATAAAATCCACCACCTCAGTTACATGTCTAACCAATGATGACCTTGTATTTAACAAAGCAACTTTTAAAGGAGCCCCTTCCTCTCCCCACTTCCACAAGGTGGGCTCAAAATTATCAGAGTTTGGACTAGCCTTCATCTTGCATTCATTTTGTTCTAAGTAACCTACCTCTATACACCAGTGCCCTGGTCAAGGTCATCATATTCCCTAAAACAGTAGGCGTAACGTTCCCCCATTTCTTTAGGCACACTAATTCTCTTTGTAATATCAGCCTTCACATAAGCGTTTACCTGAGCAATTAATTCTACATCCGCAGGCAAATCAAATACAATCTCGGGTGTCGTATCTTTATCAATAGATCAGATATCATACTCAAATCTTCTGGCAAACACGGGAAGCAAATGACCTCCCAAATGTCCAGGACATCGTTCCAGCCATCCCTGTACCTACCAGGGAGAAAAGGTTGTGTCAAAGGGTCAGGAAACATGTTACTTTAATCCCACAGTCTCTGGTGCCAATAAACCAACAGAACGCACCGCTACCCGGCGCCGACCCGCTTGGACACGAACCGGCACTAACCGGCAGCGACGCGCCAGGTGCTGCTGATGCGCCAGCTGCCGTAATAAGTTGAACCGGGAGTCTGGGTAATGTAGTTCGAAGCTTTAGTTCTGCTGATTTTGACAGAAACTGAAGTGTTTGCATGGCAGGGAGAGCACAGAGCGGGCTCCAGACTCCCCCACTTACGAACCAGGTGTACTGTGAGAGCACAGAAGAAGGTATGAGGAGGCTTAAATTGAAATTTGTAATGAAGGGCGGTGCAAAAGAATATAAACAAAAAATACCAACACATGTATATCCAAACTTGACTCAGACTAATGGCCAAATCTGTCACAAAATAACAGATAAGATCAGATTAAGTAAATGGTGTAGTAGATAATCAACACCAAGAGAACAACAGGTAGCAAGTAGATTGTCAAACAAGCCGTATGTTGCAACCCTAATGCGCTGCAACCCTAGTGAAAATGGCGTTTCTTAGAATCTACCTACCTACCAACATCAACATCATTTGAGCCGGGAGTCTGGGTAATGTAGTTCGAAGCTGTAGTTCAGCTGAATTTGACAGAAACTGATGTGTCTGCGCGGTGGGGAGAGCGCAGAGCGAGCTCAGGAGCCTGTCAACTGAGCTGGTGCACTAACAATATGCTCAATGAGGTCCAGCCTACTTCACCTAGCAGCTGTACCTTAGTCTTGACTCTTGACTGTCCCATCCAGGAACAGATCCTCAATCACATGTATCTTGAATATTTGAAGTCGTGATCTTGAGTACCTACAGCTAGCACTGCCAACCTTACGGAGGGTAGTTCACTGACAGAGCACTCAGGAGGTGCACTATGAACTGCATGATGGGAGGCGATTCCTAGTCGAGTCACAGCCATTAAGGTCCAGAGCCCTTATGTCACAATTTCGCCATGTACTCCTCTATAACAAGCCCAGGTCCCTATGCCCGGCTGTGGCCTGGCCAAATTGCAAGTCTAGTCAGGAGTATCAGGAGTGGTCTGGCTTCGCACTTCTTACACGCTTCACAGCTGAGGGGGATGGGGTGGCTGTGTGCCTAGGTTCACCCTGACGCTCGCCTCTGATTTTACTAGAAGGTACGCAAGGTGGACAGGACACCCGTATACGGGCAAGGGCATACAGTGGTGAGGGAGGGTAGATATAAGGGGAGATAGACCAGCCACTCGCAAAACCAGAAGGAGCATATGTCTGAGGGCTCACTCCATTATAAGAACCACTTCGCTCACCTCACTGTCAGAGTCAGTTTTCGACTCTTGTATACACTGGTAGCCTGATGACCGCAGGAGTGCCGCCCTTGCTCGTATCACCATACGCTCCTCATAGGTAGTACCCAGGAGATGGGATGGTGGCGCAGGGTGGACTGGACACACACAACATCACACTCTCCTTCACTTCCTCCTCCTTCGAGCCATTCCGCACCCTTGCCCTTAGAATCGGCCATATGCCTGCTACGATCAGGTTCGTTACTCTACACATGGGGCTGCGCCATAGTAAAACTTTTTAACCCCTCCATATGAGGGCCCGAGGGCTTTGGAACAGCACCTGTAAGCCACGAACGTGAGTACCGCAGGGGTGATACAAAGCAAAGTTACATTACATTACATTACATTACACTTCAATGCCCTGGTCCATCCTGTATCCACCCTCCTCTAGGTGTCATAGCCCTAACAAGGCGGGACTGCGACAGCGCAAGCAGTGCAGCATAGTGAGCATACAGCCTATGCTGTCACAGTGTTCTAAGCAAATGCGCCCATACCTTCAATGAAGTTCTCACTGGGGACCTATGTAGCCTATGGACGTTCTCAGGCATGCTAGGAAGCACTGACTGCGCCCCCCGCCTGCACCCCACAAATCACACTAAGTACTGAGACGCTCATGCTTTAACACCTTATCCTCTGCAAATATTGGGATGACGTGCTGTAGCTCTACCAAAGGGACAGAATCGGGGCAACCGAGAAGTAGGCCTCAAAAAGGGCCTTAAGTATCTAGAACTGTTGAACATTTCTGTGCTATAGCATCAGTCATCATTAACATTAATATTAAAATCTCCTAGTACTAGTAGATATTTTCAAAAAGACATAGGTATTCATTTTAGTTGTTTTTAATGTAATTTAAGACTATATTTTGTAAAGTAGTTTGATGGAAAAATAGTTTGTTTCCTGTGAGTTCGAATAAGCTCGCAAGGTTCGCACCCATTCATTTCTATGAGTGCGAGCCTTTCGAGCTTTCTTCGAGCCTTCGAACTTTTTTCCAGGTTCGAAGCAGGTTCGAAGAGCTCGAAAGTTCGAAAACGGCTCGCGAGCTTTTCGAACTTTGGCATTAAAGTTCGAAAAGCTCGCAAACCACTTTCTATGAGGTTCGAACATGCCTAGCTCTCACACACACCCCAGAGAGAGTGCAGGGCGCATAACACAGCAGCAGAACCCTTTGGCAGCCACACACACACTGAGTCAGGGACATAGTGTCCAGATCCCTAAGAGATAGGTCCCTAGGCCTAGTACTGGCTACGTCACCGGAGATAAGTGCCAGAGCATAGGGAAAATAGATAGGTTCCCTAGGCCGACATATGCAGGAGGTGCCTAGGAAACATAGTGGTGGGTTCAAGAGTCTGGTAAGTACCCAGAAGGTAGGTGAGACACATTGTGGGGTAGGCAGGGGTAGAGCTGTAGTGCAAAACAACATACTAGAGTAGGTAACATAGCATGTCAGGGAAGTCAGGTGATGTGAGCGCCGTGAGCGGACGTGTCCCGACGAGCTCCGCTCCGAGAAA
>JAVHNH010000040.1:0-13596 GCA_034783935.1 Desmognathus catahoula
ATGACGCAGCAAAAAAGAGCCGCGAGGCAAGACACGTCCAGACCGACGGGCGCGGAAAAAAGGACTGAGGTGAGAGGCACGGGAGGCGCGTGAGGGGGCGGAGCCGGGGGCGTGGCTGGGGCCGCGCGAAGCGTCTAAGACACCTTGGCTCTGCGCAGGCGCCATTATCTATTTGTGGCTTTGGCAAACGTGTTCCGGGCTGGCGCGGGGGCATGCCTGACATCCCATACAAGGGGAAAAGGGAACGGGACGTAAGGGAACCCTTTGTTTATGGGCAGACTTGTGCACTGATTCAGACACATGCAGGCTGTTCGGTTTGACTTTTTGGACGCGCACTCTCACCCGTTTAGTCCCCTCCCGGGCTTGCACTGGGGGTTTTAAATTAGTTCTTTCTTTCATTCTCACATGCCAACTTCTGACAGTTCTTTTCACATGCCGACATTTTGACAGTTCACAGGAGAGTTCCGTTTTAAGCTTTCACTGTATGCTGATTAACAGTCTTTGCTACACACTCAACTTTTATGTTTCTGAGATTGAACCTCCTTTTTTCCTCTTTGAACCTTGGCCGTCGCTCTTTGCAATTTTTACATTCATATTTCTTTTGAGTCAACATTAAGGTTCTCATGAAATTAATGTCCCATCTTCACTCAAATATGTGTATTACATAACTTAAATTATGTTTTTGTTTTGTTTATTTGTTTTCAGTGTGACCCCTCCCTTTTCAAAAAGGCATTTTCTCCCCGATGAAAGCCATTAAGGAATCGATACATGGCTGAAACATGTTGGAGCGCAAGAAAATGTTTTAATTGTTTTTATTTTGTGTTGGGTTCGGGGTCTTTGGTTCTTCCACAGTGTACTGCGTCTGGTGCCGAGGGTCTGAGCTTAAGACCTGGAGCACCGTTACTACTGTATATACACTAGTTTAAGGTGATTTTCCTAGAGGAGTTGGCCTGAAGCTGCTAATAAATACTGTTCATTCATTGGGATTCTCCCTTGTCTGGCTAAATTCTTCACCAGCCTAGGCAAACATTGCATTTGTGTGTTTTTATGCAGGTTTTGTTGTGGTTTTGTTCTGTCAAAGAGCCCCTGGGCTGAGAGGGATGTGTAGGAACATGCCTACCATCAACTGATCCAGTTGAACAGCGTCCTGCCACCCTCGTGGTTCTGTCTTTCCTGGTGTGCGCGGAGAAGGCCCGGCAGATCCTGCAGGTGTCAATATGTGCCCCCTGGGGAAGGCAATAAAAACAGATCGTGCAAGTCTCCCTTGAAGATCTTCCCAGATTTACACCCTGGGCAGTGCCTGAAGAGGGTTGAGCCCAGGGACTCGTCCCCGGAAGACGCCATGGTAGCGCTTGCTCTCACCAAAGCCAGTCAGTAAAGGTGGAATAAGAGAAAGGCCAACACCACAGCCCATCACTATATAAACTGCAAATACACTTCCTAAAACAGATAAACAGCAGGAGCTGTTTAGAATTCCCCGCTTCCTCTACACTCGGAAAGAAAAAAACTGACTTGCTCTGTGGCTGGCCACTAGAGGGAATTATATTCCCTTAAAAAAAGGACACACACACTAGATGCATATAAAAAAATATAACATTTTAATTTCCATGGGGGATACTCGAGTAATAGGAATCTATAGAAGAGACAAAGCTGGGGATCTCATATTTGCTGGGCTTAACATTACTGTGCGATTTAAAACCTCTACCTGACAAGTGTATCTTATTTTCCATTGCCACCAAAATGAGTTTGTATAGCGAACTCTCTGCAGCTACAAACTTACTATAGCATTGATATACCTGGGATTCAACTGTAGCCCTGATATGGTTAGTATCTTTGCTAACAAAGGATTATCCAAATATGTTCATTCTTACCTAGTGTTATTTTCATTTTATACAAAATATGGCTACCTTCGTTTTTAAACAAAATTACCCTCACACAAAAATTTTTAAAAGGCTTTTACACAGAAAATCTAGTCGAGGCAAAAAACAAACACTTAAAATGTATTGGATTGTTAGAGTCACCAAAAAGAGGGAACAAACAGACATGGAACGTACTGTTAGTTGTGTGGCAACTTGCCATCTATCAATGGGCACAGGGTTGGACCTTTTACCATTTCTCCCAGGCCCCATTGCAAGTGCATAGGTCTTAACAGCAGACGCTGAACAAGCCCATCAAGCAACTGCATGCATGCCTGATGCCGCAAGCATCAGTTTTCTGATGTACAACTGTTGCAGCACAAACCAGTCAGTAGTTAAAACTAGTACTTTCACAACCATTAGAGGCTGTAGGAGTCTCGCCTGGAGCTCTCTGGATTAGGCCTGAGGTTCCTGTCGGCAGAGTATGATCTGTCCAATTCATTTCCCTATGAGTAGGCCCCTCTGTGTAATTCAAGGTAAATGTATCAAACAACTTCTTCATATTCACTACCAGTGCTACACTGCCACCTGCACGATCTGTTCCTGATTAAATGTGAAAAGCATTCAAAGACATCTCAGTGTGGAACACGCCCCAATGAAGCCATTCTGGTCAGGAGGGATGAATTCAGGCATAAGAGGAACAATTCTGAATTTTTGCTACTACAATACTGTAGCACTGGCGTTTCTCAGAGAATAAGGTGTTTTAAAATAAACCCAATTCATAGTGTTACTCCCCGATTCCCGCATAATTAGGACAGTTGCTGTGGTCTAGCGGTAGCCAGCAACCTCCCTCTTTACCAAAACTTCTTGAAATACTTTCAGCAATCCAGAGGCTAGGCTGTCAACAAAATATTTATAAAATCCAGTTGATAGGCAGTGACAACCAGGTGCCTTCAGTTGCTTCCCTAGTTCACTCACAAACATCGGTACCTCCTGTGGTTTGACTGTACAAAACATTGTAGAGTGGTTTAAAATCGTCAGCCGTCTATTAGTTCATAGTTTATCCACATTGGAGGTCACAATTTTACACAATGAAGTCTGCTTGCTTGAGCCTTTGCAAGTACTCGCTCTGCCCTCTTTCCTACATATATTCACTTATCTGGCCAGGCCTACAATGCATTTCCTCATCTAGTTTAATGGCCAATTCAGATTGTGGTGGTGTTACATTTGCACCAAGCATTTGGCTTCTGCAATCACCTGCCTATCCCTGTCTATCACAATCTATCATGCGCAATGTTTGCTATTGTTTTGTGTGCGCCTACTTACCCATGAGCCCAGGGCAGGTCCTAAATAAATAAATGAAATTAAATAAATAAACTGGTTCTTCTCTGGCCACACATTTCCAGAATGCAGGCCTTACAGCCTTCCCAAATACATTCATAATCTAAATCATCATGAACGTGATTTTCAAAAACTGCTTCAATAACCACAGCCAAGTCTTTGAAAGCAAGGCCATTAAGATGCCAATGTTTGGGACGCACTTGGCAGCCTCCCATGAGTTATCATTGCTAACTCATGAGAGGCTGCCTGGCATGGCTCGGATCGGCTTAGGCTGTTCACCATAAGGATGGCGTACAGACCAGAAGTAAACCCCATCCTCTCCAAACCTGGCCACCTGCCGCCTGCACATGCACCATGTATAGCATTGTATATAAGGCGCATGCACAATAGGACTGTCGACTGTCTAACAGAGAGACCAGCAAACCAGAAGGCATATATTCCCCACCCCAGCCGAAGTGATAGCCAGGTGCACTATAAAATCTCCTCGGCTATCGCTTCAGCTATGGCTGCAAATAGCGCAATACTTTTTAAATCTTCAGCATCGAGTTAGATCTCCTATGTCCTGCTTCACAAAGGAGCAGGAGTGCTAGCAGCTGGCGTTTGGATCCCTCATCCTTCACAGTGGTCGTGCTGCTATTCTTAAGTCCTTATGTTCCCCCATTCTTGAGTTAAAGACCTGGTTTTAGGATTTGCTCATCTCTCCTACTGCTTTCTCTTGTACTACTGTATTATTGATGAGTCCGAGACCCATTTTACCTAGTTTTTGTGCCGTGTGTAAATAAATCTGATATACATTTTTATCCCATGTGATTGCCTCACTTTGTACACCTGATCGCTGGCCAAGCAAAAGGTTCATTCCTATATTAATCCTAGTTGAACATCGCTGATAAGTGCTTGTAGTGCAAGCCTGAGGGTCTGAATTTACTGATATTGCACTCAGATGTGCGGGGTCTAGGCCTCAACCAACTTATCCATCAGTCAATCCGTAGGCAGGTCATGAGCCATTCGTAGCGAGTGTCCAACATGCTTCCTTCAAGGGGTCCTCCCAGCACCAAATACAAAGGGACAATCTATAGAGCATTAAAAACTGCCTATACTTCCCTTCTATAATTTTCCCAAAATTGTTAGTTTCTAAGTTATAGGACTTTTAATATAGGTTTAGAGACTATGGGTACTTTGTTCAAACAATTAGTTCCTCTGTAGACTTTACTGTCAACTGAGAAGCAACCCAAAAAACAAAATCACTATTACGCAAAAAATAAAAATCTTTCTGATGAACTTATCAAAAGGAAGTATAGACAGTTTTTAAAGTTCTATATATGCCGAACCTTTGGAGTGAATGTGGGTACAGAGTTCCTTTACGTTCCACACAATGCAAATCTCACATTAGGATACATTATTTCTAGCAGCAGCAGCTGTGGATTATCCTGCCTGTGATGTCCCTCTGATCTATCAAGCTCTCGCTGAACAGTAAAATTAAAAATCCCTTCTACCAGACTTTGAGCCTGCACATCGGTCAGAGCTGCAAACCATACAAGGGACAGTTCAGCCCACCACTTTTCTTTTTTCTTTTAAGGGTTCTTAGTCGCCTGAATGCTTTTCCTCAAGCTGTTCAATAATGCTGGCTTTCAGTGCTTGATTTTCTGCACTGGTTGCAGCCATTTTGTGGTGTGACTGGCGGAAGGTACATTGTTAGTCTTTATCTTCTGCAGAGTACAGAGGGGATTTGCATTCAGGTGACTAAAAACACTAAAGGGACAGTTTAGTCCACCACTTATTTATTTTAAGTGTTCCTAGTTGTCTGAATGCAATTCTACTGGTTTTTAGTTTTAAAGCAGTTAAATACAGGTTTTCAGTACTTTATTTTCATCCTTAGCTGCATCCATTTTGTGGTGTTACTAAACAATCTATTCCGGAAGCTACATTGTTGCTTTTTTTTTCATCTGCAGAGTGCACAGGAAAAAAGATTACCTATCTAGCTTCTGCCATAGAGATTGTTTAGTCACACCACAAAATGGATGCAGCTAGGAAAGAAAATCAAGTTCTGAAAACCTGTAGTACTAAATAACTTTGAAACTGAAAACAAGTGGAATTGAATTCAGACAACTAAGAACGCTTAAAAGAAAAAAAACGTGGTTGATTGAACTGTCCCTTTAACACTGGGGTCGACTACATTGAACTACTTTTAAAAACCCAATTTCCATCCATAGTGTCACTTTGAAAACAGACCCTTCATTTGGATTTTAATTCACACTTCTAGTCAAGTGCTTTGTGAATAAAGGTGCTATGTAATCAGGCCTTTTTTTATGCCGGCATGAAATTATGCTGACATTTCGGGCTGTTTTTCGGTTTAAAAAAAAAAAACATTTTTGATTAAAACACTCGGCATGGTGCTCAGTGCCTCCGCTCTGCCCGTTTTAATTCAAAAGAAAACTCCAGGTCCACTTTGATCCCGGAAAAAAAAGCCGGAAAAAAAAAAAAAAAAAAAAAACACGAAATGTCAGTGTAATTGCTGGCTGGCATAAAATACCCAGCATCATTACAGTAAGCGTGAATCAATATATCACTTGGAGAACCTCTGGCCTAAGCAGAAGCATATTTATGACGTATCAAGTGTAAAGCAAATTTTACGGTGTCCAACAAATGTGCCTTCTGTAGCAACAGCAGTGAGCCATGTAGCTTAGCTGAAAAACAGCACCATCCTTCTCTTGCAGGGGTAATTTATGACTCTTGTATTCCAGGATACCACCTTAATCATTTCCATCAAGTTCGATTGATTTATATTTGGTAACACTTCAAATCTACTCAACCAGATCGGTCCAATTACAGATGTACCCCAAGGATACTACAATCCTGGTGGCTCTACGTCCAGGGTTTATGGAAGGCACAGGGCTGGTTTTGGCCTCGGTGCTGGTGCATGACTAGATGACCAAGAGCTGCCTTTGTCCCGATAAGGCAAAGACAGATATGTTCCTGGTTGCAGACACCACGAGGTTGCCCGCATCCTAGTGTAAGCTGGCCACACTCCATGGGGAAGCCCTGACCCCTTTGAAGGATTTGGGTTTCATGCTGGCTCATAAAATATCTGACTCAGATCAGGTGATGGCTGTCATCAAAACCTCTCATCACTAGCTGAATAACAGCCCACATCCTCAGCTTGCTGGAACACCATCACTTTGCCTTCTTATGCAACTGGTCATGTCAAGAATAACAATGTCTTCCTCTTGATGTGGGCATACCAAGAAGCAATTTGTTATGACTTTAGAAAGTGCAGAATAGGTCGGTCCAGATAGTCCGAAGACTGTCCAAACAAAATTCAAATTTGTAGCACCTTGCGACTTTAGTTTGGTTAAGTGTCACGCATGATCAAACAAGAACGAGCCAACCTGAAAACAGGTTACGTACTCAAACTAAAAAACATGAATCAAAATCTGAATAGTCTCAAAAAGAACTCACAGCCAATCACACAGCTGGTAACAGAGCTCTGGGTGCCTCTAAGCGTAGGCTCCTGCCAGTTACCCCAGGCTTTGCAATTATAATTGATCAAAGAACTTATAAGAACACACAGGGATGTTCTCCATCGCTGATGGAATTTAACCTAGCCGTCCTGGAGAAGGGCAATTTGTGAAATTTATGTAGAAATTGGTCAAAACAAAAGGATGCTAACTCCTTGATAAAGCACAGAAATAGTCTATAGAATATTAACATGGCTTCCCATGACAATGGCTTAACTTCATCAACAGTGACTTACGCAAGCCTTACAAAAAAATAAATAACAGAGCCAGAGTTGAGCTATGGGTCAGCTCTCCCTTGGAGGTGAGTGTACCCCAAATGCATATTTAACTCAATCTGAGATGTACAAACAAATTGGTTTCCACACACCACGAGTCAAGCCGGACTCGAGCATGCAATGTTGTGCCCAGTTCAATCAGCAGATGACAGCCAATTGCAAGTGGCTACATCATCAGTTCTCTAACCAACTAATGGCTCCAACACCAGAATAACAAATTGCTTGGATTTACTTCAGTTGAGCCTGTGGGCCTTTAAACCATGAACATAAGAATCGTGCTGTTAAACGGATGTGAAAAGAAGCCAGCGCTTTTACTAGCAGCACAGTGATTAAGGTCTAAGTATTAAACTGCTACTATGCCCAGCAATTCTTGCACTCTATCCAAAGGGGTTGTGCAAGTCTGGTAGATCCGTGGGTGAAATGATGCTGCAAAGGTCAAGACGCATTGGTATCTCAGACTGGAACCTAAAGCTAAGCCTGCACCACAACTTCTCGATTTTCGTCATGAAGAATGTGAATTCCTCCACAATCATCACTATTCTAACTTAGTTCATCCTGTTCCAGACACAAGCAGCATTTTCAAACATGACCATTCCATTACGTCTATTAAGACTTCTAAAGAGAAGCCATTTACAATGCTATTATCTCCCCTTGTATTGAGGTTTACATCAGGGAATGAATTCCTCCCTCAAAAGCAAATGTAATTCAGCTATCACTGGAAATCACTCATCTCTGGCTCCATCCTGGGACTTCAAAAGCAGACACATAATTCAGTGCATTTTGGTGCTCTGTGCCCGTTTTAAACGAGAGAGGTATTCATTACACCTGAACAAACTTCATTGCTTCGTTCCTCCGGTCAAGCAAGGCCACTGCCTTGCCTTCCTCATTCGACATTTGACAGATTCTTCTTTAATTGAAATTCACAACTCTGCTACCCTGTATGACAAAGCTCAGTTTTTCTGTCCAGAGAAATGTTAGTCCTAAAAACCTACCTTGACAACTTTGAAGCAAAATGTGGCACCACAGCAAGTATCTAATAAATATCAACACAAAGTAATGATCCACAACCTTCAATACTTACTCAAGACAAAGTTGCTGACAAACTCAAACCTCTCTGGGACAGAAAGTAGTAGGACTTTGCTTCCGTCTTCATTTTCATTTCTGCAATAAAAATAAAACCAATCAAACCTCAGTGATCGTCTGCTAACCAATTAACACAATACTAAAATGTGACAGTTTCACCAACTAACCACTTTCTATTGGTCCCAACAAAGTTGACGCAGAGCCAGCCAATGCAAAAGTAGCACTAACAAAAATCTTTTTACAAATACTATGAAAATAAATTCTACATTTATTGGTCACAGGCACAGATGTATGTAGGAGAATGTAATCAGTATGTGCAGGAAAGGGAAAATTTAACAGAATAACAGAAGCAGAATGCAGATGTGTGGGGAAAGGGGACAAGCTTCCAAAAGAACAGGAACTAGTTCTGTTTATCAGAGAGAAATATGCTGGGTTAGAAGATTTGTCAGTGGTATGAATAGCTTTGTAGTACAGTGCCTAGTCACCGTCTTCAACTAGTCCATGGCAATGTGGTACAGAGGTGAAGCCTTCATAATGGTTAATAGAGAAAACAGTCAATTGCATTCATCTTAGTGTTTAATAAAGTCAGAATTGGTGGTGGTTTATTAGCACTTAATGCTTCGATATAACGGTTCACTGTGTATTGATCTGGGCAGCATGTGAAAAACATTGTGCACAGTGCGCATGATGGAGAAACTGCACTGGACTCTTGCAAAGTATGCGAGGTACCAGAGCTGCCTGCACAGGGCATGTTTGGGAGGGACCCAACAGCACATAATAGACAGGCTGGAAATAGTAAGGACTGAGCTAAGAGAAAAGATTTGGGAGGACATTGCAACCAAAACAAGCATCAGATGCAGAATCCACAGCCTGGGAATAATGTCGGATTAAAGTATGAGACTTGGACCAAGTAGCAGCCCTGCAAATGTCCAACAGGGGAACCTACCGAACCTGCGCTGTTCCATCACCATGGGGCCAGTGACAACCTTTTGTGTGGGGCGTGAAGGGGACTCAACTAAGAGAATGATGCCACTACGGTGATTAACTAAACCAGTCTCCCGTGCCTTCTCCCAGAATTCTTATTGGGCAATCAAGACTATTTGAGTTGCACAAAACAAAACTGCAGCCAGAAAACATGCATGCAGTTTAATCATCTTTCCACAGAAAATAGTGTAAAATACATCTGTAATTTAAGCTTTTTAAATAAACATGTACAGAATTACAGTAAAATACAATAAATGTGAGAGTTAAAACATTCAATGTATAAAAATAAAATCAGATCCAGGAATTATTTAAAAATAGTATATTGATTTTAAATTTGAGAAAAATAAAGAAATCTATAATCTAAAACGTTCCGAAAGCGAGGTTTGAGTGATCATAAATAGCTAAATAGTGACAGGTTAGAGGAGGAGAAAGTATAGGTTTACAGGGAGCTAGACCAAAAATAGAGAAAGATAGGAGACCCCCCCACCTCCAACACAGATGCTGAAAAATATCAAGACAAGATGCCAGAAAGAATACCAACTATCCAACAAGACTGGAAAGTCCATAGAAGCCTATAGAAGCCATAGGTGGGTATGAGAAGAAAAAAAAAAGGAGACAATAAGAAAAACCAATCTTACCTGAAGTTGCCTTGGTCCTAAGGTTGAGACGACATAAGCCTCACAACGCCACTTACTGAAAGATAACCTGATCTTCAGACGCTACCAGGACTTCCTCCCACAACGCAGGTCAGGCAGCAAGTCCAGGAGACTGCGATCCACCAGGTAAAATGGAGAAAATCCTTTAGATCCTTCACCTGTCCTAAGAGATTTGCGTAAATCGCGTCCCCGCGCTGGCATCCTATAGACCTAAAAAACAAACTAACTCAACCCGATTCATCAATGACTTCAATGGATCATTCATAAAAATATGAATGAGCCTTTGAAGACCCACAGAAATAGAAGAAAGACCGTGGGAGTTTTACCGTGACCTTAAACAACCTTTCACCTACTCACCCAACTTAAAGAAATTAGTTACTACAATTTACAAAAACGTGTTAGATATTTAAAGTGACCCATCATTAAGTAAATAAAGTAATTTAGAACCCGGAACATTATTTGCTGGAATTTCACCCTATTGTCCCTCCATCTACTTCCAGCTAGAGTCACAGTATTACTAGCGATTTCCTAATATTACTAAAAATTAAGTTTGACCAAAACCAAGAACTACAGATATTAGAGACCACATAAAAGCACCCAGGAACATATAGGAACCGTCTAGCGACCCATATAAACACATAGGAATCACTATAGAAATACCCATATTAACTTCCATTAATGATATTGGAACAATTGTGACTACATATAACTAAACCAACTGAAAGACAATCGATTATAACTATTCTGATTTATTTTGAACTGTTCTGAATTTATGTCATTTAATTGAACAATTAAGAATAGGATTTTATGGCGAGAGCACGGAGGCTCATATTAGGCTTTACTTTATTTATTCTGCCAAACAGCAGGAAGAAGAACAACATTACTGAACTACATTACCCAGAGTCATTAATGATGTCATAACAAATAACCAATCAGAGATATAGTACAAGCATATAGCCCCAGTCCACTATATCACTTCTCTTTCTTCCTGCTGCCACTCAGCAGTTAAGTACTCTTTTACTATTATCACTGTATTTTACTGCATTTATTTATTTAAATGCAGTACTCATGTTTGGATTTGCAGAGCGTTTTATTGTGCATTATCTCGTCTTTGACGTCGTCTGTTTTGTATTGTTAGGGGACCTCCGGTCCCGTGTTACTTAACCCCGTCACGGGGTTTTAGTTCTGTAACCCGCTCAAAGCTCTCACGCTCGCACCCGCAGCCTGTAAACAGCCGCGGGACACGCGCGAGTGGCAGGTTCTGTTTCCTGCTGTGATGCGGTCACGACCCACGTCTGTCAGTGTTGCGCGGCGGTCATAAGTCTGGGTGTCAGACCACGCGTCTCTCCCTCAGGCCATTCATCATTTCACTCTGGGCGGCGTGGCTGCGTGCTGTCGCATCACCCGGCGGCTCTTAAAGGCACAGTACCTTTATTTAAAAGTAGCATTATTGTTTTCTCCTCAGGTTAGTGAAGCAGTCTCAATAGACTGAAGTAGGTTTCTAGTCAGGTTATTTTACTGCTGTTTTTTTTGTTTTTATCAAACTCTAGTTATTTTATAAGAGGATAATTTAAATTTATTATTTTTTCAGCATGACTTCTTTAGAATCAGAAGAGTCTGCATGCAAGGAAGAAATGTATGCTGATGCTAGAGAGGAAATAAAATAAGGTCTGAGTGCCCCAAACCATCTTTCATCTCAAAGGTGGCAGATACACCAGAAATTGACCCCAAGGTATTAGCCTTCGCTGGTATTTATACCAAGAATGTTCAGAAGGGCATAGCCCGCGCCTGACGGGGATGCCAGGACAAGTTGCTCGACACACTTGGACCCTTGGCAAAATTTTTTCACTTGGTTGAGGATGCCAAGACAAATGTAAAACTAATTGATCCCCTAATTTTATCCGGTTGGATACAGCGTAGTATATGTTTCCTGGGTAACGCGAACTGTGCAATTTCTGCCGAACGCAGAAAGAGTGTCATACTCAAAATAAATCCTAAATTATCTGAGTTGGCTGTAGCTGAACCAGGACCATCCTCTACTCGGATGTTTGGTGAAGAATTTACTAAGGAAATGAACAAATATGTTCAAACATTCCAGTCAATGGATGGTGTTAAGGTGTCCATGAATAAGATTTTTTCACAACAAATTTTTGACAGGGCTGGACGAGGCAGGGGACGCTCGTCCAGCCGAGCCCAGTTTCAGAGTTCCCGGGGACAGGGTAGAAACTCCAACTTTAATAATCAACAATCCAGCAACTACCACTCTACCTTCTGTCCCTCCAGACAGAGGGGTCCAAGAGGAAGATCTCAACGTCAAGCCTCACGAGGGATCCCTTCCACTCCAGGTAATTCTTCCTTCTCGTCAGGGGATGATTGCGGGCAGAATAAAAGATTTCGTGCATGTTTGGGAGAATATTTCAGAAGATCCTTGGGTGTTACAGACGTGCAGGGGAATGTGTTTAGAATTCAGCCAGGTACCGCCAATTCAAACACTTATTCCACAACCCTTCCAATTTTCAAAATCAGATGCGGAGATGGTTCATGCAGAGTTATCACTTCTTTATCAAAAAGGGGCGATAGTTCTGTCAGAGAACAATCAATTAGGCCACATAAGCAACATCTTTATTGTAAAGAACAAACACAAATTGAGACCAATAATAAATTTGAGGCATCTCAACACTTACATAGTTTACAGACACTTCAAGATGGAGGGCATATATCTTCTACAAAGAGGGGATTGGTTAGCCCGTCTAGACTTGAAGGACGCTTACTTGATGGTACCCATTTGCGAAAGTCACCAGAGGTTTCTACAATTTCTTTGGAAAAACGAAATTTGGCAGTTCACATGCATGCCGTTCGGCCTTTCTTCAGCCCCTTTGACTTTTACAAAACTTTTAAAACCGGTTGTAGGTTCTCTTCGTCAAAGAGGTGTCTGTTTAATTATTTACATAGACGACATCCTCCTCATGTCCTAACAACGAGAGACATGATTAGATCACATAGTTATTAGATCACATAGCATGGACCATCCAACTCCTATCCAACCTGGGTTTCCTAATAAAGAGGGAGAAATCCCAATTAGTGCCCTCAGAAGATCTGGAATTTCTGGGTTTCACGACCGATTCAAGAGAGGCAATGCTGCGCCTTCCTCTTACCAAATTGACAAAAATCCAGAAAGATTCGGATGTCGATATCCAGAAAGAAAATCTCCTTGAGACAATTGTCAAGGATAATAGGTCTCTTATCAGCTTCCATTCCAGCTATATTCCCAGGCCCACTTCATTACAGAGCTCTCCAGAGACTAAAGAATCGTTTTATTCGTTTGAATCATTCATCCATCTAGATCAAGAATCTCTAACAGAATTAACCTGGTAGCTGGAACACGTAAAGGCGTGGAATGGCAAAGCGATCTTTGGATCAACTCCAGACATCATTATAGAATCAGATGCCAGTCTCTAAGGTTGGGGTGCTCATTGTGGTCAGATTTCCACAGGTGGTTCTTGGTCGGCAGCGGAATCATCCCTCCATATAAACTGTCTAGAACTGTTGGCAGGTTCGTGTTACGGTGCCCTTCACACCATTTGACCAGCAGGGGGTGCTGGCCACCTGCCGCCCAGGAGGGGGGGGGGTGTCTGAGGGTGCCTAGCACCCCAGACAACCCCTCTACGCAGGGGGGACCGGAGTCCACCCTGAAGGAGGGAAACCAATAGAGAAAACCAACAGAGGAAAACAGCGCCACGCCCCAAACAGAGCTGCAGTGCTTTTGGCGCTTTTTTCATACAAACACTTGCAGCTCTGTCTTACCTGTTGTGCTGGTGGAGGAAGTTACAGAACCAGGTGACTTCCCCCATTTATATCCTCCTCCCAGGAAGTTGGGATAGCCCAG
>JAVHNH010000041.1:0-13495 GCA_034783935.1 Desmognathus catahoula
ACGATTTGTCACGACAGGCTGGAATTTGGTCTGTCGTCCTGCTATCCTGATCCATTACACGGCCGGCTGGCTGGAATGCACTCTGGGTAGGCTCACGTCTGAGCTACCGCAGAGGAACGAGGGACTCACTGACTGGAATTTGGTCAGGTGGGAGTCCTGCGAGTGAGCCGCGACAGCTCACCGAGGCTGCAGATCTGTGACCAGAGCCTGGTACCGAAATCCTTCCGTGGCTGTTGGAGTTGTGGTAAGCCCTGAGCACAGTGTCCTGTGGAAATAGCCTCGATCCTAATGTCAGACTGACTTGTCTTGCTTGTACTTCTGAGATCTGAGACTGCTTTGTTTCACTGCTTAGTTTCTTCTTTAAACTGTTGCCAATATTTTTGATACTGTGCTAGCCCACCTGTCTGGAATTTGGACACGGTGCGACAAAGTAACCATTGCCATTTCTCAACGTGTAACTTTTTGTTGAGTAAATAAAAGCTTGCTGTGTTTTCGAAGAAAGCCCGTGTGATTGTATTCACTTTTGTATATTGGTGCTTCGTCCACGTTAAGAGCAGGCGATCCCGTAAATAATTAACCTCTGGAGCTAGGTCCTGGTAGTGCTGTGCGCAGGCTACAGGAGCCGAAACTGCCAGAGGGTTGTGCGAAGCAGGCTGGTTCGCTACCCCAGCCCTGCCTCTCGTCACATTAATATTGGCTCCACTATTCTGTACATTATAAAACTTCTGCTACTGCTCCTTTTTCTGCACTAAAAAGAGCTTTAACAAAGTTTTCCATTGTAATCTCTTTATTCTAGTATAGGTGTTGTTGCATTTTACATCTGTGATGTAGAATACTGTCTGTTGTATGTTTGGATCCACCTGTAAAGTAAGAAGGCCGAATAAAGGTTGTTACTACTACAGTGTGCTAGAGTCGCTGTGTCACGCTGCATGGAGGGGCAAGCCTCTTGCCCCACAGGCACAGTTTCCAGGTTTACCACATATCTACAACTGAGATGTTTTAAGCTGGGGCTCAAACCCACCCAGGGACTTTTCATTTCAAGGCTTTTGGGTGCTGCTAGGACAAGGTAAAAGGACAAGATCTTTGTACTGTGTGCAAAGACCAATCAGGGTGCTCTGACCCAAGCATCTTGCCCCCAAGACCCATCCTGGCCATTGGAGCCAATGAGTGTGGTCGGACAAGTTTCGCACAATTTCTGATCCCTCAAAGCCCATTGAAAGTGTTGGACCTTTTCATGCTGCTTGGCGCTGGTTGGGAGGGCAGTTGCTTTGCTGGTGGGACATTCAGGAGACTGTTTCATATTGTTTCTGTTTTTAGCACTGCTAGTGCTTTTCCATCATTAGCCAGTTTATTAATTAGTGTGATTTGACATTCAACTGTTTTTACATACAATGTGTGGTGCAGACAGTTTTTTAATGTAATGCTCAATATTACCATTCACCTCACTGCCCTTGAATAACACAGCCTCCCTTGGTAAAGCATACCATTGCAATCATAGGTGCATTTTGAAGGTTCAGAATTGTGTCCTGCTGAGCACCCATGTGGCACGAGTTTTGGCCTAGCATATATAGCCTGATCTTTTTAGCCTGGTCTAAAAAGATCACCGCAGGGCAATGACCAGAACTTTGCATTTTTAGGGATTTTTTTCCCCCTCACAAAATGGATAGATGCCTCAGTCTCCCTAAGGGGCCTGAATACCACTCGGTTGTCATGCAGGTGTGTGTTCTCTTCGAGGTGGCCCTGGAGAAGGCAGGTCATCAATGTTTCAACTACTCTCGCCCACGGTACCAGTTGCCAGATGGGGGCAACAAGAAGCTGGAAGAGTGTGATCCCGTTCCGATTTCTTCAGAAAGGGAGAGCCCACAGCCTGCTTCCACTGAGATGGAACACGTTTTGCGAGACTGCAATTGAACACCAGAGCCAAGTCTGTTATAGGCATAGTAAAAACAACTTGCTCCCAATATAATAAGTAGAATATTGGCAGGGGAGGTGTAATTTTTTTAGACCCTGAATAGCTTGCAGAATTTCCTGATGGGAAAACCATGTCGCCTTTAGCAATGTCATCGTCTCCCTCCCCTCTAACTGGGGCCTATCCTCAGCAGCGATATAACCAAAACTAACACCATGGGCTTCTTAGTCATCACTGGCAGCTGAGGTGAATGAATTGCTGTTTTGGCTACCTCCATTTGCTTGGCAACTTGGCAGATTGTTGACTGAATAACAACTCAGCAAATCTGCAGGCAGGGAGGACTGGTCTGATTTAAATAGATCAAATAAATTTGTTTTGCTTCCAAAATGGGTGCTTTATAGGCAGTTATGTGCTTTACAGCTTATCAGCGCCTCTCTAAACCATGTCCCTAATTTTTAAGTTAATGCAACTGTGTTGTAAACCAACAATTGCGAGCATGCTATGTGGTTTTCTCAGTAATACTCTTCACCACAGATTTTTTTTATTCCTGCAGAAGTGCAACTCTTAGATTAATATAATTAGAAGGGAGTCGGGGCTCGGTCTCAAAAAGATGGCAGTGTCAAAATTCTTAAAAGACTGAGTTAAGAAAGTAATCTGTTTCCCTACTTTAGGGGCCGGTTCCATCCAACAGTCACAATCTAGAGAACCTGTTATTTAATAGTGATCAGTCCAGAACATCGGTTGGACTCAATCCCATGTTATAGTTACATTTTTACAATAGAATTAAGTCTAGGGCATTGCCTAAGTGGTAGGAAACTTGGAGAAAGACCACTGCACTACTGCTGTCCAATAAGAGAGTTTGAAAATTCACTGCATCGTTATCCTCAGGATTTGACATATGGAAATTAAAATCGCACAGTAATAGAGCTCCAGGTGACTTAAAAGAAGTTTAAGGAGTTTCAGATCTATCTTGAAGAAGTCTCTAGGGTTTACACTAGAGGTTCCATAGATACAAGAAATGGCAATACAGGAACTTTGGGAGGTACCAGTTTCTAATAGCGATTGCCTCAAATGAACAGGCCTGGTTCGGCTGGATCAGTGATGTAATAGATGGTCGAACTTTTAAAGATTGAAAAGAAGACTTATGATCCGGTTTTGGGCCAATTGTGGTTTGTGAATGCAAATTTGCGATATGCCCAATATAGTCACAATTCCATAACTGATCCTGGCCAGGACAAGATCAGACTTTGACACAGCATGGTTTTCTGTTGCATGGAAAGGTAGTGTGAAATGTTGCCTATCTTCCTTATCTGAAAGTATGCTGCTTTGATAACTCAGGCGTGAGCTTCACCAGAATAGGTGGCAGTGAGGTAGATGCCCAGAGTTATTGCTTACAGTTATTGGTTGTCAGGATCCCATCTAAGTCCCATCGCCAGCCCCACCAAGGGTGCGCAAAGTACTACGATACCCATGGTCATTCCAGCAGCGCACGAGCTTCCGCCCGAAATTGCTGTAGAACCTTGCACCGGTAGCCGGTTACGGCAGTTATGGTTAATCATATGTTTTCTGGCGTTTCATTTCGTATCCTTTGATTCATTTTCATTTCATCTTGGACCTTCCAAGATGGCACCTCCATTTACTTGCGTGTAGTATTGAAACTGTTAAACCGCTTAGTCCCTTGTTTGTTTTACCGGCCTTCAGCAGGCCTTATATGGAGGACGCCGACACAGACCGAGCGCTTGCTAAAAACAAGCGGACTTCCTCGTGTTACCTCATGCTGTTTGATTCTGGACTGTTGAGCTAAGTGACCCGGACCGCTGTGAGACTATTCTTTTGAATTGCCCCTTGTCTTTGGTATTGTCTGATTGGTTATTGACCCCTGGCCTGACTTGTACATTTCTTTGGATATTCCTTTTTTCTTGTTATTGCCCTCTAGTGTATCAGGACCTCTCTTTGTTTGACCTTGCTTTTGTTTGACCTTGCGTGTGTGCTAGAACACACTAGTGCAATACATTATTTGTACTGGTGTTACTTGGTCATTATTGGATATTATCACTTCTGGATATTATCATTACTGGATATTGTTGACTGCACCCGGTATAGAGCTACTAGTGGGATACAAATTGGTGAGTGTGGATTCTACAGCAATTCATTTCATTGTTTTACAACACAGCACCCATCATATTAGTAACCAAACCTCCTTTTGTTTTCTTGTATCTTATAGGTGCAGTATCCACAAGATTGTCCACGCTGGTACTTGTGGACCCCCTTTTCATCCTTCTACTAGTTATCTGGTGGCAGGGAGAACAGGGACGTCCTACTTCCATCACTTTCGGCCTAAGTACGTGAAGGTCCAACATTGGTGTGGTGATGGGTCCAAAATCTATAGGCAAAAAATCTGTAGGCCAGTCAACGTGAATTTATCTGTCGACTGTTTTAGCTTCATTTAGTTTAAGAAAATTAGTATGGGACCACTTTTGGATGGCTAGAAAACAGGGGGTGATGGTGGGTGGGTCTGTCTGAGGAGTTGTAATTTACATCGACTAGTAATTGCACACCATCTGCATAGCATTGAAAATTTTAAATGTAAGATTCAGTAAGATCGACTGGTGATCTTACATAAATATTGAAAAAGGGCGGGGGATACAGATGATCCCTGTGGGACCAGTATGGTGACTTTTTGAATGGGTGCTCTGGGAAGCTCCAGCTCCAGATTTCAAGCACCTTCCAGCAGGGACATACCACAGGGCCGCGGGGACTAAACATATCTGAAATTCTATTGCTCACTGCAGCCACACTGTCTCATAGGCAAAGAAGGGGGACACCACTTTAAACTTCACCCCTCATCCAGGGCTCTGAGTTCTGACTCCCAAAAGCAATCCTTGCTCCAGTAGCCCCTCTTGTGCTATCTGCACAAGGTTTAAATAAATCTGCTGCAGGATACATAGACTATGGACCATCAGGCATTGCCCAGGAGGAGACGTGGGAGCACAGCCCATTCTGCACCTAGCCCATAGAGCTCCCGATGAAAGGCAAAGTATGGAGGCTGGCAGAGTAGTTGGAAAACCCAGATAAGGCTCCCCCTTCAGTCACTGTCTTCACCCAGACTCACTACATCTGTCCGTGTATGACTACCTCTCAATTGTAGTCAGTAGGGCAACATACTGTTGGTACCTTCCACCATTCTTTCTACCCAATGTTGGCCAAGGGTAGATGCTAGCTCTGAAAGGGTGATTGCTCTTTCTGGGAGCTCAGTATGGTGGGTCTTCACTCGGTGGCTATCTTGTTGAATATGAATCTGAAGGTAGGTTTAAATGTGCACTCGAGAGATTCCTGTTGAATAAAGACCAGGAACCATAACAGATTATTTGTTTTGCTGAAAGTTCAGTTCTTTGGGCAGATAGTGTGGAAGTGGGGCTCAGTTCATGTCTAGTGATGGACAGGATGGTAAGGGGATGAAGATCTAATCATATTCATGTTATTGAATTGAATCAGTGTTTAATCATGTTGTAACTTTGGCTGTATGTTATTGTAACAAATTGATGTTCTGTCTTTTTATCACTGTGAAACCATTAGTTGTGAGTATATTAAGTTTCTATGATTTTAATAATTGTTTTGTAAAAGTATACAGGAAAGTGTTGACTGATGGATCATTGGATTGTTGCTGCTCTTTAACACATGGAAGTTAGGCACCATTCCCCGAAAATACGTACAGCAATGGTTTCTTGCAAGAGTTGTTGTCACAATGCACATCAAGCTCAAGCACTTACTTGGCTGTTGAGAAGGTTGTGCCAGAATCAGAGGTCGAGGCTAGTGGCAAGGGCGGCCACCTGGGACAGAAGCAAGCTCGGGTCCCAGGAGGCCAGCGCTGCCGGGGGGAGGAGTGTTGATGATGGCTTGGTCAGGATGATGGTGGGGTGGATGAAGGTGGAGGCCTTGGCTGCGACTCCCGCTTCAGTTCTGGGGTCAGGTGCTCGGGTGACCTGAAAGAGATGGGAACCCCTTTAGCTTCTGGACTCTGGTCCCTTATCCTTTCCTACAGCCTACCCTTCAGAGTGGAATCCCCTCCCCTTCTCAGGGTTCTCACCTAGGAGGGGGGGGGCGGCGCCGGGTGGCGGAGTCCTGATGCAGTTCCTGGTGCAGAGCTTGTTTCCCACCACCGGGGACAGCGGCAGACTGAGGAGGCTGTCTCTGATGCTTGAGGGGCGGAGGAAGTCCTTTGCCAGAGTCCTGAGGGAAGATGGGGTGCTGTGCTGCCAAGCCGAGCAGCCGGTGCACCAGGGGAGGGCGAGATGCGTCTCCGCTCCCCTGCACTATAGTCAAGCGCCGGGCATGGTGGGGAGCCAGGCATGCGTTGCGGGCCCCCATCCCGCCGACCCTGGGGTCGGGGATACCGCAGCCCCTTCGACGGAGAGAGCTAGCTCAATAAAACAAAGCAGCGGACACGAGAGTGTCGCCAGGGTCCCAGTCCCTGTACCTTTGTAGTACTCGAGGGTTGAGGCAGAGTGTCCCAATCCGGTTATTTAATGTCGGTGCAGTCTGAGGAGGAGAGTGCTAACAGCACGTCTGGATGCCCTGGTAGGCAGTTGCTAAAGCGGTGCCTCAGAGGCAGTTTAGAGTGTTGAAGGGGGGAGAGGGGCTCTGCTGAAGCTACGGTGCCCCATGAAGGACAATCTTAATAGCTGTGCTAATGGCTTATATCTAAACTGAGATTATGCTGTGTATTATAAACTAATTTATTTACAACTAACAATCATGTGCAGCTGCTACTTCTAAGCTGTGCCCTGTAGGGCACCTGCTAATATATTGGGGGGTATTGGCCATATGTAGTTATTGGTCATAAGTGGCTGTGCTTGTAACAGTTGCTGTGCAAACTAGTCACAGAAAATGACTTATTGAATGAACCCTCCTTGTTGTTAATCAGATATGTGGCCTGTCCACACAAGCTACTACATTTGGAAAGCCTGCAATGGAGTCGAAAGCTGTCTTCTCTGCAACCCATTTTGCCACAATCACTGGCAATTAATAAATCAAGTTGTAAACTTTGACTTAAATGTGGAGCACTCTATTAAACTTTTCAGAACAAGATATTAAATATAACGCATGCCGATAAACAAGGCTGTTGCAAGGAAATAAAGCACTATCAATATTTTCTCAAATGGTGGGTTGACTGAATTTATTTTATTTGGTTATACTTTTTTTAACGAAATTGCAGGACCTGCTCCTGCTATCTTAACCAAACAGTGTTTTATGTAATTGTGCAATCCTAATCTTGGATCCTGACCTGATAAATCGCGGAATACATCCCATTGCCCTCTACAAAGATGGGGCATTCATACATGGAGGGTTTGGCTCCCATGCAACGTGGGTTCTTCGCATGCATGAGTAGTCTGACTTTAGGATAAGGTCGAATTCTTCACCTGCAACACTGACAAGGTAGATTTGTTATGTCTTAGGAGAACTTTGCTCATCTATAGTTTCCTTGTGTCTATATTGCTATGTTTTGATTTCTGGTTTTTGTCTTAGTTTGAGTTGGAAGAGGTCATCGGCTGATATATCTGTCCTTCATTTTGACCATTCTGTTTAATCAATGTTGAATTATCCAACTGAGGTTCTGTTGCTCGTTTTTGCTCTACTCTGGTGCACTTTTGCTATGGCTGGTTTTGTATTCTGTCCATGTGTAGAGCTCTCTTCTATTGTCTTGTCTGCTGCTATAATTCAACCTTTTTACAGAGTTATGTAACTTAGGTCTTGTATTGTGATACCATGGTGTTATATATTTTTTTATGTATTAAGAATGTATACTTGTTATTCTTCTTGTGTAGTCTATAATCAGGACTCAAAATTAGCAGTAGTGCTAGAGACTGTGGCTCCTTATTTTTCATTTGGGCACCCTGCTCTGGCTCTTCTGTTTGCCATGTTGCTCCTCTCACTTTTCAGTCGGTAGAGCTGTCTGATCAGAATCGGATGCTGCAGTGCATTTTGCTTCAGAGTTTCTGTGACAATAATAGGAGGGCCTTGAGGCTGTGCAAGTGTCGGCAATACAGTCTGAGCTTGCAGGCGCAGAACACAGGCTGAGAGTGCAGGTGTAGAACAGTTGTCCTGGGTGTACAAACTCTCAACCGTATCCTAAGTATGGCTGGGTGCTGACCAATGTACAAGTGGTGCAGGTACATACAATCACGGCTGAAGTGGTGGGTACAGACACAGATGAAGGGGTAGTTCCTGTAGCTTAGTAAGTATGAACTGAGTAGTTCAACTGGGCAACTGTGTGCAGTGGATCCTGGCTCAGTGGGCTGGTTTAGGGGAGCGCGGTGGCTTGGGAGCAGAGAGCGCAAGTGGAAGGATACAAAAGAATACATCAAAAAACATGTGCGATCATCCAGAGCTGGATGGCACAAAACCAGCTCCTGCTAAATGGGGAGAAGACCGAGATTCTACTCCTTGGCACGAGACATAGTTTAAAGAATCTACCCATGGAGTATAAAGCGTTTAATATTGAAGGTTGTGATATCCAGGTTTCCACTGCTGTGAAAACACTTGGTCTCTACATAAATTCCACCCTTTCTATGTGGAAGCAGGTTCTTCATGCTAAGTCAACCTGTTCATTTGTCATTAAACTTCTTTGTCAAATCAAACAATTTCTCACCAAGGATAATCTAGCGAGGGTTGTAGGTGCTCTTGTCAACTCTCGTCTAGATTATTGCAATAGTCTTCTGGCAGGCGCTGATAAGGTCATTAAATCACTCCAGACCATCCAAAACAATGCGGTCCGTGTCGTCACCGGGGCCCATAGGAGGGAACACATTTCTCATCATCGTAGATCTCTCCATTGGCTTCCGGTGAGGTACCGCATTGCTCACAAAATTCTTACCATTACACACAAATGCCTTCATGGCTCTGCTCCGAAGTACCTTAAAGACAGCCTTCACCGATATGTTCCCACCAGGGCTCTTCGTTCCTCCTCTGATAACAAACTATGGATACCCAGATTCAAGCTCACAACTGCGGGTGGCAGAATTTTTGCCTTTCAGGCTCCACATAAGTGGAATCAGCTCCCACTCAGTATTAGGTCCTTGAGCTCGTTAGCTGAGTTCAAGAGAGCCACCAAGACCTTGCTGTTTGATGTCACTTAAACTATGCCTCCTTCTGATTTTGCCTTCTTCATGTCCACCCGTTATGATGTACTGCCTCCTTCTGATTTTGCCTTGGTCGCCTGGACTCTCGTGTGCTGAGGCCTATGGGCGTGTCGCACGCTAAATCTTTTAAACTTAAACTTAAGGCAGGATCATAGCAAATGGTCTCAGAGCAGCATGGGATGTTACACCCTGCCCAGCCATGTTTCTCTACATGTAAGAAGGCAGGTGCAGAGTGTCATGGCTGGGTTGATGCAGAGCAGAACGGCTGGATATGTGTTGTGAACAACGGCTGTGCAAAGCAGAGCAGGTGCATAGAGCAACAGGACTGATAGTTTGCAGAGGAGTGTGGCTGGGGTATGCAGAAAACAGCGAGGACATACATACCACCACTAAACGTGTGAAAAAATACATCTGGTTGTGCAAAATATGTCAATTAGCATGAAGAATTAGAGGAAGTTCATGTAGTGCAAGAACAGGGATGGCTTGCAGCGCGTAGGTAAAATGTTTCAGGCTCCTTAATCTTAGGGCCTCATTTACAGTGTGGTGGACCTAATGGTCTGCTGCACTCTGTCAGCGGTCCGTCTCATAAGGTGGACAGATTGCACCGCCGGCAGATAGGGCTAAAGCAGGGCACCGCCAATAAGGGGGTGCGCCTTCTTATTTACACATAAGCGACTACCTGTGGCAGGTGCGGTGCACCCACCATCGGAAGGTGGTTATGGCCACCTCAAAGATGGCCTGTGGGGCTCAGAGGCAGCCCAGCACACACATTTCGCATGTGCTGGGCTGCCCCTGACCCCCCAATGCCATCATTCTATTTTTATTCTTTTTTTTTTTACTCTCCCCACCTCTTCCCTCCCCGCCTACGACCTGTCTGCTGTCCCCTGCAGGACAGCGGACACACGGTGGTCAGGTGCGGCACACCAAAGGGGCTTTGCATTGGCCCTATGGCAGGGCCTGTCCACAGGGGGCAGTACGCATCTCCTAATTCGGGGAGACCATACATCTACAGATAGCAGTGATTTGACGGGCCACCCAATGCGGGGAATTGGTCAATGGCCCGTCACACACTAAATGAGACTTTCAGTGGCCAACAAGCCCGGTGGTCTACCATCAAAAATAGCTTAATTTCTGACGCTGTGTTCTTGGACTGGGTCTGGCACATATTTTGGGGCCTCTTACAAGCTACAAGGGAACATCTAATATTTGGGATTGTCCTTTTAGTATTTCATGATCACTTACCTTGTTTGTTTTCTTTTATTTGTTCAGTCCAACGAGCTCCCCTTTCCCACCAGAGTCTTCTTTTTAAACACAACTCCGGCGTGTCTTAAAAATGAGGTTTTGTTGCTTCACTTAGGATTTCAAGAGGCATGTGCGACACCTGGACTTTTAGCTGCTGTACAGCATTCCACTACTAGATGCCTCTGTTATATGTTGTTCCTTTACTTATTTTCCATCCTGTACTGTGTCTAGCTCCTGATCCCATTACTTGTGTAACCCCCCCAACCTACCAGACACATTCCATGATGGATGTGGTCAATCGACAGTGGACTCAAAATGCTGGATAACAACATTACAACAGCCGTCTCAACATCACACTGGCGTGGATACAGCCTCTGTATTAAGCTTGTGTAATAAACACACCTTCACCTTGTCCGCAATGACCATTTTCCTTTGTGTAACAATTTCCTGGTCATTCAGAGCAGTCGATTGTCTACACATTAATTTGAAGCAATGGATATCCCGGTACAGAGACACCTTCTGGGAAATATATATTCAATATGACGCGTCTCTTGAGAGATCTTGCTTGTCATATTGTCTCCACATAACTACGGTACAGCGGTGTGGCTGAAAGCAGGGTTTCAAACCCAAAGTGTTTCAAGAAGGGTTTCAAAGCTGCCTCTTCCTGTCCACTTGCACTACACAATGCTAGTTTTTTTTTATAAGCCCGTGCTTTAACATGAATTAACTTTACAAGAAATTAAACCATGGCCATTGACAACACATCAAGTGACAACGTGCAACATCATTTAGTCGTGACTTATTATAAAATAATGTACATGATACTGTCTTTCAAATCAGTGGCAATTATTAGAATTTTTGGTAAAAGTTATATGATTGAAAGGCCACTATAAAACACATTGGGCTAGAGTGACAGTTTAGTCCACCACTTTTAGTTTTTCTTTTAATTGTTCTTAGTCATCTGAATGCAATGCCCCTTGTTTTATAGTTTTAAAGCCAATACTGATTTTCAGTGCTTTGTTTTCTTCCCAGGCTGCATCCATTTTGTGGTGTGACTGATTGTTTACAAACTGCTTATGGCAGATGCTACATTTTATTTTGTCTGCACTCTGTAGAGTGGTGGGTACAAAGTTGTATCTACCAACTTTTTCCGTAGAAGGCATTCTGACTAAACACAGACATGGAACCTTATTCCAAGCCAGACCAGACCCCTGCTTATAGTCAATCAGATGGCCAGGTGCCATCTGTTGTGGCCAGGTGCCATCTGTTGTAGCCAGGTGCCATCTGTTGTGGCCAGGTGCCATCTGTTGTGGCCAGGTGCCATCTGTTGTGGCCAGGTGCCATCTGTTGTAGCAGCTGCCTCTTCTGGTAGAGTAGCTCAACTTATTTTCTAGTGTAATCACACCTGCATTTAACACCAGAACCTGATGCCTAGAAAGGAGGGAGCTGCCTGGAGAACTGGGGCGAGCTGCCACCATCTTTGTGACTTTACAGCACTTTTATTATCAAAAGGTCCCTCCTGGGCCTCACACAAGAACCTTCACAGCCACCATGGCTCTTAAAATTTGTCAAGTAAATTTGCAAAGGCAGGCAGCTGTGACCAGCTTCCTGAAGGACCAGAACTCCTCCTTTGCCCAGAAACATCAAGGGTGTGTGTGTTTGGGCAAGGATGGTGGTAGTAGGGGGGAGGGGGGGGCGAAGTGGGGTTAGGCTTGCACATTAGATCCATTTTTATCATAATTAAAGTTTTAAGTTTCAAGTGTATCTATATCACAGTCGCAGTCACAATGTGGAGGTTATTGGATGGTGCAATGACATGTCTTCCCCCCACAAAATGATCCCCGCTTAACAGCTCATAAGGTACATTCGTACATGCTATACTGCCAGTGAGCCATACTCAGCGTGGCTTGCACAATGGTCCTAAGAGTCAAGCCAGACAGCTAATTCCATGTTTTTTGGTTCAATGCCGTTTGACCCAACACAAAAGTTGGTAATTGCAATTCATGTTTGACCTAAATTCAAACTCGAGGAGATTTAGATTTACTATTCCATCCTCCAGTTTGAGCAGGTCGACAAAAGTGCAATTCGACAAAAAATGTCATTCTACCAATAGGCATCCGAGACCATGATATAATTTGGTGAAAGAGATTTGATGTTTTTTGGCATTCCACCAAAAAGGAAATGTATCCATGTACCGGATCCCCCTTCATTTTCTCTTGCTCGCCCTCTTCTAGTGGAGAGATGTGAGCTAATTGTTTAGGATGGGTAGAGGTTCTAGAAGACACGGCCATGGGCTTGACTCCAGCTTTAAATTGAGGGCAGACTGTCCCTGATTTTGGGTATGGTCGGTGGTTTGACAAGTGGAGAGCTGGACACACAAAGACCAGGCGTGCAGCTCTACACAGCAGCTTATGTTTTACACCGAAAAAGTATGATAATTAGGTGCATATTATTAGCATACTAAGCAGGCAAGTGCGAGGAGGTGGTAATTACCTCTGTAACACACTCCCTGCGAGCGTCGGAGGGAGGTGTTGTGGAAACAGATGGTTGGGCTCGTTCCATGCGAGCTGGGCCAGCGAGGTTGGCATCTCTGAATGCCCCCACTTGTAGGGGTCAGAGGATAAGGTCCTCCTGGAGCAGAGAGGCTTCTTCTGAGCCTCGGGGGAGGTGACACGCGCTCAAGCGACAGTGGGCTAAGCTGGCCCGCTGACTTCCCGCAGCAGCAGCCTGGCTGTTAATAATCTATCACCTTCCACTTCCTGTCGTCGCGCATCGCAGCCAGACATGTGCTTTGCTCTGGCGCTGCAGGCGCATAGCTGTGGGGCAGCTGTTAATTGCATTGCACAACATGACACAGCAAACAAGGCGAGGCGTTTAAATAGAGCGCCCGGGGCTTTAAAGGAGCAAGCAGCCTGTGCCAACGTCAGAGCAGCTTCTGCCAGGCCTTCCGCTTTCATTGTGAACAGGAGGGAATTCCCTGCGCTTGGGCTGCCGGGACCAGCCTCGGAAGTGCATTGCTAATATTTGGTTTACTGCAACGGCCCTGTCATGTAAAGTGATGCTTTCTAAGAGAAGCTTTTTTTAATGCCAAACATACTGTAGGAAAATGAGTGCATTTGCATTTTTTGCACTTAACCCTTTAACTGCTGACCGTTTTTAACAAGTAGCCCTCCCGTGTGCTGAGCTGTTTTTTGCCTGTTTGGTG
>JAVHNH010000042.1:0-13429 GCA_034783935.1 Desmognathus catahoula
AATGGGAAACAACAGACGGATACTCACACGAAACTGCTTTGCAAATCCCAACCCATCAAAAGGAGCACAAGACTGTAAAGAAAATGCAAAACTGCCTAGGCTTGCTTGTTTTTTCAAATGTCCCTGCAAAAGGTTTCTTTCCTTATAGTTTTACTCTCAGACTGCAGTGTTTTTTGGCGTTATTGAACAGCTCACCACTAGAGGGCAGTAAAAGTCTCGGCAAACTCAATGCAGCTCTTTTGGGGTCTGGATTTCATCTGAGGAAGTCTTTAAAAGTGCCATTAGAGTAAAACAAGCATTGTTGAATCGAAGGACAAATAACAGTTGAGTCAGAAAGTTTTGCAGGAGGAGGAAAAGAGTTCAAGTAGCCAGAAGTGCCAGAGGAAGCTCCTTTCTCCTGTTTTTGGCAGCCCCGCCCCCACCTGCTTAGATCAAGGGCCTGTTCATGTCTAGGCACTAATTGCCCTATAGTGATAGGGACAGAAGCCTCCCACTGGGGGGGCACTCAACAAGAGATGGGTGGAGTGGCACTGAGAGGGGAAGGAAGGGCTTTGTCACTCACCTCCCCCTGCTGTGCCTCTTTCCAAGAGCTGCTGAATGGGGGTAAATTGCCCCCCTCCTCCTTCAGCCCAGCCCCGCCCCCCAGTGAGAGGAATGCAGATTGCTGGGCATCCCAAAAGCAGTGGAACTGGGGCCTCAGTGGCTGAGCCCCTAAAGAGCTGCTTTCAAATGGGAGGAGGTGCTAAGAAAAAGTTTCTGCCTTCAGGGCGCTTGAATTAGGAATGTCAGTGATCACGGGGGAGGGGGGGATAAACAGGCCCACCGGCAGTGTGCGCTATTCCGGGTGGGGGTGTCCTCTGCAGCAGGCCTGCCTCTGTCACGCCACTGATTTGGGGTGACTTTCAAAGTGGGACAGCAGCCCCCCTCTACCCCCCCACGGGCCTCTCTCAATGTGACAGGTTCAGCAGCCAATCATTCAAAAGTTGAGAGAGCTTTGGCAGTCTGTCTGCTCAATAACACAGATTATAAACATGGGGCATTTGCCCCCCCAATTTTTCTAGCAATTGATTTTCCCTGAGCCTATCAGACGTGTGTGACAGAAAACACACCAAGGCCCCTCCCCCACCCAGATCCAGCGAAAGAGAGTCATCCCAGGGGCCACTCTACCTGGCAGACAGATTCCTGTCCTGACACATGGGAGCAACACATTGATTTTCAAATTGATACCAGGAGTCCCGTTAGAGATATAGCAGTAGCAGTAGCATGACTGGGGGTTGCAAGTGTAGTTTATTTCAAACAAACAGTCATTCTGGCTCAGGGATTTAGGGGACTTTTGAAGTTTTCAACCCCAGGCCTTTCGATCAGCCCCATAAAACCTGTGAGCCATCATTTGATAGGCTTGTGTCTTCTGGACTTGTTAGTTTTCTGCTTTCGGCATCATTTACGGCACCAAAGGCAGAGCCTATTGCTTCTTATATTCCCTGTGAGGGCGCCATTGAGAGCTGCCAAAAAGGCAACTGAGCAGGGAACTACTTTCCAGTCAAAGTACCCATGGAAGGATATTTTTAACACCCAGCCACCGGAGCGGTTAGAACGGAGCATTGCATGGAGTCTCGCAGAGTCACACACAAATGAGACTGTCTTTGGCTGTCTTAGGCTGCAGACTGCGCCCTGGTACTGGTACCGTGATCGCTCTTATTAAATTCTCTTTTTTTATACCACTCCCTCCATTACACATTCTGCTGAACTATTTACCATTCTCGTGTTGTCGACGCGTTAGTCCTCGAGATTGTTGAGACATTAAGCTCTGACCACACGTCGACATACTTTCTTATTACTGCTGTTATTCTATCAGCTATTCTGGTGACCGTCCCTGCACCTGGTGGGTGTGGCAAGCACGGCGCGGCTATAAACCTATTGGTCACTAGATGTGGCTATAAATATGCCGTGCACCTTATAAAACAACCTTCCTACAGCCACGTCAGATACTCCCATTATACTTTACATTTGTGCCCTTCACGCACTTGGCGTACTTTGCAAAAATATTCTAACTTTCTACCTCTGCCACAGGCACAAGCCGCTTAAGGATGGTCTGTATTGACCATTGCGCTCTGCTGCTGTATTATCTTATTCTATACTTTTCCTGTTGTGTCATTGGACCTTTATACTGTTTCCATACTAAATTTCAGCTTCTCTTACTGTTCATCTCAAAGCATAAGATTTATTCATTCCACTTTTTCGGTTGGCTGCGCGGAGAGTTACAGCAATGCCACTCACAAGACAAAAATCAAAGCTGACTGATCATTCAATAGCTAGGCCCAAATGTAGTACTCCTCAGCCACTTATTGATAAATTTCTCCAAACAGCGACACCTAATAATATACAAAAGGTCCCTGGTGCTATTTCTAAGCAACCCCAGTCTCTGGAGCCCCCCCACACTGATGTCTCCAGAAAGGCAGGCTGTCATTCAAGTTCACGCAACTGAAAATAATGAGGTGGACAATGTAGCCGCTGAAAACTCAGATCAGCTAAATACCTCAATCTCAATACATTTTTGCGAAATCTGAAGGAGCGGAACATTCAAATTTAAACTTTCCATCCATTGTTGATCTTTCGGTGAATAATAGTCTGGTTACTGATTTGGATGAGAATTTCCAAACAGAGGAACATCCTCCTGTAATAACGGTTCATCCCGACCAGCAGCTCGTAGTGATTGAGAAAATGGCAAAAGCGCTGGACTCAACGGCCAACTTAATTGCCGCTCAGAAATCAATAATTGATGCCCTCACAACAAAAATGGACGATAATCTTGCATATGCTAATAAGAACTTTGCACAAGTGCACCAGCTGATTGCGGCAAAGGACAAAACATTTTCTATCATAGATGCTAAAATCGATGAGGCTGCGAAATCCCAGAAAAACACCCATGGAATGGTCTTGCAATCTTTAACGGAGACACAAAGAGTTGTAAAAAACTTGTCGGAGTTGGATGCTAAGATAACATCAATAACATCTGACTTAACCCCAATTCTAAGGATGATACCCAACTCAACGGTACTTAAAATGTCTTCAAAACTAAATCCAGCAGCTCCTCCATCCAAATCAGAAACTGAGTCAACTCAAAAGGAAGATCCTGACCAGCAAAGGCTGAGGAGGAGGGAGACTAGGGAGCCCTCGGGCCTTTTGAAAGATGAGATGAGGTCCACTTGCCGATACTCCCTGTACGTCCTTCCTCTCTTTGGGCAAGATGATGAGTTTGAGAAGCACTCATTCAATTTAACCTGCCACGTGACTCTCTGCTCTCCTAACCCAACCTTGAGGAACATATCTCGAGATGATCTTTGTTATTTTAAATATATTCCCACACCAGATGGTAAAGTGATCTCAGGTATCAGCTTCCGGTCTAGTCTAATTAAGGATTTGATCTGGAGCTAAAATGAATTCTTTGCGTCAAAAGGTATTGATAGTAGCCAGGTATCATGACCAATATTGGAAGCAGACAAGAAGGCTGGAAATCTTATCCCTACTGCCCCACTACAACAGTTATCACTGGCTGCGAAAAGAACACCTGATGATAATCATGACAAGAACATGATATCCTCTCCCAGAAGGCGCAATAATCCTCAGCATCACAAAGAAGACAGATGCAACCTGGTCTCTGATGGTTCACACCAAAGATCTGCAAACGTCTCAGACATCAGTTTAATGGAGGAAGCGTCTGAAATAGAGTCCAATCTTGATTGACAAACGCTCTGTTGACGACAATAATGAAGAACCTAAACAGATTAGTGGGATGTCCTGGAACTGCTCAGGCCTAGCCCCTGTGACAGCACCAACTATGTGGTCACAGTTGGCCCCTCTGGATTTTATTCTTTGACAGGAAACCTGGCTTTTATCGCCAATAAATATAGATGGTTTTTATAGTGTTTTTCAGAATGCCACACACGCATATAAAGGACATTATGCAGAGGGAGTTGCGATTTTAATTAACATTTCCACAAACTGGTTGGTACAAAAGGTCTGGGCTGATCTCCCTGGGTTTCTCTGTTTACGAATATTGTTGCCAAGCACCATTTTAAATGTTTCAAAATATTTGTTGCCAATAAATGCTTATTTTAGGCCTAAATTTTTAACTTCCACTGTTGATTGTAAATTTTTAACTGTTTCTGATACATTTACGCATGAGTCAAGTACCGAGTTTCCTACTGATTTGATTGTATGCGGGGGTGATTTGAACACAAAATTAATCCATCCCTTTCTGTTTGAAGATTGGGAAGAGGCCCATCAATTCATCTCTCTACAGACTACTGTTCACCAGCAATAACTTCTCGCATGCTTAAATTAAGAAATACAATTATCTCGAACAACCTTGTGGTAGTAAATGGCCGAGTCATTGGGTCATGATATTAGGGACCACACATTTAAAAGAGGATCCTATCGGTCACTGATTGATTATTTTCCAATCAGCGTTTCCCATCTGCAATTTTGTTATTCCCTTTCATATTTATGGGATAATGAAAGTGATCATGCACAATTACTAATTAAATTTACCATCCCTAAGATTGAGAGAATTATGGACGCAATGACCGTCCTCCCCATAACCATTAAGAACAGAACTTGTTTAAATCTGTCAGAATATCATTTGTTTAAATATAATGAACTGTTGGGTGAGCCTCATATCTTATTAACAATGCACCAAGTGGCTCCCTTAGATAATTCTGCCCATGTTATAAAAACAGTACAGGAATCCCTGACTGTCACAACTTCGCCAATTTCTTTTCGCAGTGCGAATGGTCCCCAGGACAAGGCTCCCTGGTTCGATCAATACTGTAGAAATTTAAGAAGAAAATTGTGGAAAAGCACCTCTAGTAAATGTCTCTTTAACACTAGGGAATCCATAAGCACTTTGAAACGTGACTACCGTGCCTTAATCAAAAAGAAAAATGGAGTCATGCTAACCTTGAAGGGGATACTCTAAAAAAAGCATTGATCGATTGTGATCGGAAGAGTTTCTGGAGGATGTTGAATCAGATAACCTCAATTAGTAACCCTTCCCCTCCCAAGGCAAACCTCTCAGAAAAGCAATGGATAACATTTGCTTCAACACTCTACAACACGACAACTCACACTCAAGATCTGACTGTATTTAATACGACCTTATCATTAACTCCCCCAAATCAAGCAAAAATTAGCTACCTCATAAAGAAGCTGAATCCATCTAGGGCCTTGGGTCCAGATAAGTTGCTGGCATTTTGTTTTAAATTATCTCCGGACCTCTGGCCCAATCTATTGCCTCCCACTATACACTATGCATTTTTGCACTCTGTGATCCCAGGCTCCTGGAGGGGCCCCACCTTATTTCCAAAGTTTAAAAATTGGGATAGAGGAAATCTAGCAAATTATCACCTTTTAGCTCTTCTGGATACACCCGGTAAATTGTAAGCGAAAATATTGCTAGAAGAACTTACTGATTGATGCGAGAACAACACGATATTGCCAGCCTCCCAGGGGGATTCCGGAAGGGGTATTCTAGAATAGATAATATTTTAATCTTGAACCTTTTAATTGATAAATACAACAATTCTAAGAGATACCCTGTCTATGTTGCTTTTATTGATTTCGAGAAAGCTTTTGATAAAATCTCAAGAGAAAGACTCTGGGCCAAATTGCTAAAAATGGGGCCAAGTGAAGCCCTAGTGAAAGCTATTGCTTTATTGTACTCCAAGACGTGGATCCAGATAAGATGGTGTGCAAACAACAAAGTCTCCCGTCGTGTTTACACTATCCTAGGCCGGAAACAAGGATGTGTTTTGGCACCCCTTTTATATAACATATACATCGCCGATCTTCCCAAGTTTTTAAATACTCCCCACACTACAGCACCTAGAATGGGTAACCAGCTAATAAATATTTTAACATATGCAGATGATACTGCCATTTTGGACCTTACCCCGTTTGGTCTAGGCCTAGCAATTGACAAATTATGTGGATGTAAAATTTTGTAATCACTCATCCAAAGCTGGTATTATTTCCCACACTTATGAATTTTGTATCTCTGGATTTACTGTTTACAAGTAATAATAAATGGGATAAGCATGAAGAGGCCACCAAAGCTAAAGCTATGGGTATTACGATGGGGTTAAACAAAGCTAACCAACAATTGCACTACTCGGGCCTTTCAACCCATCTGACACCGTACTAGTCGAAATGGCTGGCGATTCTCCTTTAAGGGAGTGAAATCTGAGCCATCGATTTTCTCAAAGAACTCAAAGTCTGGGAGGGCCGCTATTGGAAAACATGACTTCAACTTCCACAGGGAACACCGATGGAAGCGCTCAATATGGACCTAGACAACCCCCCACTAGCAGCCACCGTTGAAATACGAAGTTTAAATTACTGGCGCAACGTAATATCCAACAAAAATTCTCCTTTGGTGACTACTTGTGTGAGAGAAGCGCATAACCACATTTTTAACTTTAAATATACGACTTTTATTGAGAAACTCTGTTCAACTTTTATATTAAACTTGAAAGAAATGTTAGTAGGAAACAGCTTTGATGATCTGTTAGCACTTGATTTTAAGAACCGGGTTTCTGTGCAACATTATTCAAAATGTGCAACTCATTGTAAGAATTTAAACTCTTTATCCAACTTTTTGGAGGTAAAAACTCAGAAAAGACAGGAACCTGACCCGGTAAACTCTGAATCATTTTTTATCTTAAGGGTTTTCATTCCATTTCGTTTGAGCCTATTAAGGAGAGACAACTATTCAAAACTTTTAAGCCAAGAGAGCCAGCTGGATTCCCTCTGCAGTGACTGTGATGATGAAAATGATATCATTTCTCACTTGTGTGCTGTCTGCTCATTAACAAAGCAACTGCAGCTCACTTGGTGGGGAAATTATATGGACCCTCATTTCCAGGGGGGATTTAAAAAAATGAAATTCTGAAAGTACTTTTAATGGCATGGCGAAAATGTATATTTTTTATGAGAGGTGTTCAAAATGAAAAAGTGGGATTTATTTTAAATTAGCATATTGTGATATGTCTTGTAATAACTGGAATGGTAAAATAAAGACTAAGATTAAAAAAAAACACCCAGCCAAGGAGAATTCCAAGCCAACTTCCTTTGAACTGAAATGCTTCCTGCTTGTTATCATTTATTGGCACAATAAAACTGACAACCGCCACCAGAGCAATCACAGACAAGATTTGCAGTTCCCTCAAAGCTTGCCAATTGCCTCCCATGACTTACTCAGCCATATAGTGATCAAATGTTGCTGGATTTAGCTGGGGGTTGGGCCTATGGGGGAGGAGCGGGACATTGATTGAGACACCTGTTGGGTGTGAGACAACTTCAGGAGCCCGTATTTGACGTCACTGTTCAGTAGCCCTCATTTCAGTCTCACCTCGCCAAAAAGTCGTACATTGCAGAAATTCAATAAGGGGGTTGTGGTCCAGCTCATATGGTACGCGTAGATGTATGTCCCTATTCTGCACCAATTTGACATATTTCCTTTTCTTACAGGTATCAACTTCCAAATGTTACCAGTCAGATTGTTAGGAGGGCCTTTAAGAGGGCGGCAAAGGAGGACTTGAGTGATGTGGAGAAGAGAGACCCCTCTGACTATCTGACACAGCCTTGCGCTACCGTAGACCAGCAGGAAGAGAACGTCTGTTCAGCCACCATGCTTCTGGAGAAACTATCCCATCATCGTGTTCAGTAAAACAAAATGGCCACCTTAGCATTCATTCCAGAGACTTGCATTGAATGATCCAACGCTTTGACTGTGTGTCCTGTTTTTGGCTCACATAAGTGTGACAATTCATTTTCAATATCATTTCAGCCGTGACCGTGAAAAGGGTGCCAGCAACGTCCTAGTGCCAGTTGTAAGCAGATGTACAAGGTACATGTCAGAGCTGCCTCCAGAACTCAGAGTGCCTGGGCTTGTGTGTCATGTCATGGCATGAGAAGCATGGGAAGTGGTGCTTTGACGGCTCTGTGTCACATGATGGTGACGGGGCATCGTGGACCTGGGCTTCTAATCCCAGGTGTGGATACAGGGCTAAGACAGGAACTCTTCCCTGCAACAGTGGCAGGATGAAGGGCATATCCTTAGCCAGAGGCGTTGCTGGGGGGGTGGCTAAGGGGGCTATAAGGTTAAAGCCCCATATGTAGACTCCGGGGCTGAATATAATTGTTAGCCCTTTCGGGCTAACAATTATATTAGCCCCGACGTCTAAGTTGCTGCCATGTCAGAAAGAAAAATTTTTCAAATTTTACATTCTTTTTTATTTTTTAGGTGGCACGGTCGGGATGTTTTACCCACTGTGCTACCGCAAAACTGTTTGAAGTTGTTCTTCAGTTTCTTTATCTTTAGAAACAATGGAAGCAAATGCTACCATTTAGGGCTTGTTATTAATTTCCATACTGTTTCTTTAAGGGGAAAAGCTTTGAGAATCAGAGTCAGTTCTCTGAGCATGATTTAGGCACAGTAATGAAAAATACATTCTCAGGTTGATTTTTTGGGGGGGATTGTGGGGGTGCCAAATGTATCTTCTACCGGTGCGCCCTGTGAGGGTTTGATCCACAAAGCAGTTACCTACTGATGTAGCGCCCATTGAAAGCAATGGCCATTGCACAGAACTGTTTTTTGTTTGTGCATCAGCCCATTGCTGTTTTCTCGTGGCCTAAATATTTGACCTACTGTTAAACTGCTGCAGAAGCGCATAGCAGTGGCCAGGGCCGGCCTTTGGTCACATGGTGCCCTGGGTGAAAAACTTGGCGCCCCCCTTAAAAAAGCACAACTTTTCTTCAGCATTTTAGTCATGTGCTTCTGCTTGTGTTTGAAAATTGTGTAATGACAGTAGTAACTCTGCCTCAGATATTTTTATTTCCAAATATACACGCAAATAGCCAATGTTTCTTCAGTAGCCCTTTAGATCACTAAGAAGTATATGTATTTTACTGGTTATTTTGGAAAAATCATGCTGAAAAATGTGCCGTTTTGGAAATGTTTTTTTCAAAAATGTTCTCACGGTGACCCCCCCGTACCCACCTGATCACGTTCCAGCTCGCTCACTCCATCGCTACAACTTGCCATGGACATCTCCTATTGCACGCATATTCCCGTGTTAGCAGCCATTTAATAAATATTCCTGCAGGCAGAGTTTTAATAGATAATAATGCTGGGAGTATATATATATTGTGTTTAAAAGAGGCCCACAACTGGTGTCATAAGCGCATCGGTTGCTATTCATTCGTAGACTTCCCAAGGAATGAAATGGCCGGCTATTATTTGGACAGGTGGCCAGACACTGCCAGATTTGAAACTGTGACTGTTATTTGCATATAGGTCTGTGCAGCAGGTGCCTAAACTGTCGAGCTATCATTACTGTTTCATTGATAAGTTACTTGTTGAATGATATGACGCACATGACACATAGCACTGAAAGGTGTGACTGTTTTTTCTGCGAATAGTTAGAAATGTTTCAAGAATCGACTCCCTTTTTGTGCTTCTTTGACACTGAAAAGCAGCCAGTCATGTGATCAGCCAAAGGAAGACTTTATAATTTAGGCCCCGGGTTAATAGGATTTCTTTTTTTTTGGCATTTCCATCTGTATTTATCCATATTTATTTTTTTCTCGTGGCTGGTGGGTTCCCAGAATTCTCATCACGAACCACATGATACGCTGGTTCCAGTCTCAGAGAGAAGATTTTTCGGAGCCCCCGTCTGCCAGTGTTGAAGGCTGGTGGGTGACGTCGGCATCGCTGTCAAAAGGATCTAAGCGATCGTAGGCTCCGACAGAATGTGGTGACCTTTGCAGGGGAGGTCAAAAAAAGTGTGTAGAACAGCAGGCCAATGGGGCCTGGGACACGGCCTCGGAGCATGTGTGTAATCCAGGCCCTGCTATTGGCTCTTGGCTACCTACGGAATACAGCCCGTTAGCAGTAGTGGACATGCCTGAGCCTTAAAGGTCATTGGGACAACGCCAAGCCGCTCAAGATTAAAAACCACACCGAGATGCCAACTCCACCCCAGTAGATGGAGTCATGAGGCACAAAGCCATCACTACTAGTGCCATCTAGTGGTCAGGGAGGCTTCAAATCAAGAGGTGAGGGCCTGGGAAAAAGCAAAGGGCAGAAGCGGGGAGCAGCTGCTGCCAGACCTTTCAGGTTTCCCGCTGGCACAGTACAGGATGTAGGATCACGGTGTCCATTATGGGACAATCCCGCAAAATACGGGAAGGTTGGCCTTCCTGGGTTGGCAGGGCTGAAGGCAGTGGCAGGGTCAGCTTCTCTCATGCCCTCAGGGTGGGTACTACTTGGGAGTCAGCCCACTGACTGAGCAATAGCAGGGGGGATTAAAGCATGCCCCCACAGCTTTCAAATATCTGCCATACTCAGCCTGTCCCCTCCCCAAAAAGGTAGGTAGATGCGTTCACCTATTCTAAAGAGGTGCTATGCTTTACATTAACATTTATGCTATAGCCAAGCCGCGAACAGAGCATGCTGATTGCAGAATTAGTGCAGTCTCCTTCATGCACGTTTTATCAAAGTGTGCCACATGTCACCGAGTGACCATCTCTTAGTAATAACGCACACAGATGCTTCAGTTGGGTTGGTCGGCCGCGAGTGTGAGTGGTCAAGAACACATGACCTGGACGGTCTGTGTCCCCAGGGTCAAAAAATAAGAGCACATGCATCTAGGTTTATCGCCCGAAAAATTCATTAGTTTTTCAAACATTACCAAGTCTTGTTTTGCAGCCTCCACTTGCTGTCATTTACCCTTAAATTTTGCCCAAAATTTTTTTTTGTATGTAGTGAATCATGCCTATGCCACGTTCAGTTTTGGTCGTAAAGTTACCCATCCCTGAACATGTGTCTTGTCATGGTGAACAAACTGTTCATCTGCTATTTTCATGTGCCAATGGGTTGAGAGTGGTTCCAAAATTCCACTATCTACTGTTAGTGCACTGTGCTTACTGCCCCAGGGTGTTGGCAATTTTTTGAAAACTAGCGCTTCGATACTGCCTCGGTGGTGATTTAGCGCTATTCAAGAAACCAACTAACATAACATAACATAACATACCATAACATAACATAACACAATTGATGTTGCTATGAGGGCATGGGTTAGGGCTTCGTAGTGGTGCACTGCATTCATAGAGATACCAAACCTTCTAGAAGTTAGAGCCTCAAATGTTGTCAAATGTATTTTTATTTTTTTGTATTTTTGAATAAATTTAATTTTCTATCAGTTGCTGTGGGAGCATTTTTTGGTCAATCTACACAAACCATCTCTTGTTCTTTTCGGCATTTTATCAGCTGTTCAAAAATGTCAGAGTTACGTAATTTGCACTTTTTCGTCCCACCTTTCTAAGCCTAAATCTGAAGGCATGTGATTTGCATGCAATATTGAAGAAATGGCCCCCCTGTTAGATAAACGTTGAATTCTCATTGAAATTGCAAAAGATTTAAACCCTGTTCTGGAAAGCTGAGAAAATGGCGATTTCAGAACTGCAAAACATTCGTTGATCCCGTGCAGAGAACAAAAGCTGCAGCCATTTGTTTTGCAGCTTTTTTTTGCATTTTCTGAAAAAACGCTCTGCTGTTGTGACAGTGTTTCTGAGCTGGGGCTGTGCAGAGCGCCCCCCTCCCCCAGCTCTGCAGGGGGGCGCGGGCCAGCTAAAAAGGAATGCAATTTGCCATATTCAGGGCACCTGGCGCCTGCCTCTGGGCTTCTGGGCGCTGTAAAGAATTAGCAAATCAATGAAGGGGGGGCTGGTTCTAATAGGGAGGGGGGGAGGGACTGGCTCTTACAAGAGCCTTGAGTGAGATGGCTGTCTCCCCCCCCCTTGGGCTGTGACTTTGAAACGTGGCTGCTGAGCCTAATTCACACTAATAATAATAGTGGCGACTCCTCAGGAAGGAGGGGGGATGGGCAGGGGGAGGCCGAAAGTGGTGGAGAGGGATACAAACAGGGCCCTGTGCATAGAACAGCAGTGGAGGAAGGGCCTGACTGGGGAGGCCATGTGTTCCCTGCAATGTATGGTGCCATACATTGAAAGGAACACATTTTCAAACTTTACGTTTGTCTTTTGTTTTTTATTATTTGAACCCGTGTCACTGTGCTCTCCAAACAGACGCTTTCAGATAGTGTCACAGTTCGAGCCTAAAAATCCGAGCCCACTTGCCATACATTAAGGAGAACATTTTCATACTTTAGATTAGGTTATTTTTTTGCACGTGCGATGGCGTCGGTATTCGAACCCGTGTCGGCTCGGATGAAAGCAGTGGGGCTTAACCCACTGCGCCATCCGACAGACGCGCTAGAAAGTGGCTCTAGTTTCTTTCATCTGGGAGGTGAACCACCAGTGCCTGGGGCGCTATGTGACCAAAGGCTGGCCCTGAGTGCTGGTCTTCCCTGCCCTGTGTCACAAGCCTGAGATTGTTAAACCCAGCTCCAGGCCCGGCCTGAGCTAGGCCTGACCCACAATTTCCAGGCTTGCCCATGCCTACTCTCGGCCAATAGCACAGCCTTCTTTAGGTAGTGTACAGAACAAAGGACGCCTGAACATGGCCTGTCACTTCTCTTTCACCATCAGTCAGAAAACACCACATTTGGAATGGAAACGGGGGTCTGCAGAGGCGCTAAAAAGGCCAGCAAGTTTGGAAGGCGATTTTTACCAAGGCCACATCTGGCTGCCAAAGGCTGCGAGAAAGAGGCTCCGATGGCAGTCAAAGAGAAGGAGAAAGGTGCCAGGTGGCACACCTGCAGGGGCAGCTGACCCCCTCCCCTCAAATACATGAGAGGGGACTGCTAGGTCAGAGGGGGCCATCGCACACAGGCATCCCTTGCATACCCTTTGTGAGCCCTCCAAAAATGTTAGTGGCACTCTCAGTGGCACGTGGCACTCTCAGTGGCACGTGGCACTGACTGACCTGGGTGGCACATGTGTACATTGCAGCTAAGGGCCAAGACTGCCCTGTTATGTCGCCTCCTCTGGTAGCCCAGACTCACTGCTCTCTTCTTTACGTGGGTCTGCCATATCTCGTGGCAGCTCTGCACCTGGCCTTTGAGTTGCCATGCGGACAGGGCAGCCCCGGTCCAGTGACACATACCATCTGCCGCGTCCCCCGCTGCTGCCAAAAAATGGTTCCTTGGTGTCTATGTCCCCCGAGGGAGAAACTGGCCGAGAGAACTACAAATCCCATAGTGCATCTGGGTGGATACCTTACATCACATGTTCTCTTTTCAGTGTGTTGTGCGTTCTGGTATTTCGTTACATTTGAACAGCATGTGTTACCGACTGGCTTCTGCGCGCAGCCTGCTAGTTGGATTTGCACGTACTTTGTGGTTTCCCATTGACTCTAATGGGAAACAACAGACGGATACTCACACGAAACTGCTTTGCAAATCCCAAC
>JAVHNH010000043.1:0-13363 GCA_034783935.1 Desmognathus catahoula
AAGCCGTGCTACGGGCCATCCAAGACATTGCCGGCAGACCTGGCTTAACAAGGGGGCTGTCTGCCTAGTCAAAGGGTCTGTGGGGGGTAGACAGAGGGTATTTTTTTCTTTTTCCTTACTCACCATCAATACCCTCACATGCCATTGCATTTCCTCACATATCAGAGCTAATATCCAACAGCCGACACTCAACAGCCACATGGCACTCAGCGACAAGGCCTACTTGCACATCGGTCTCAGACACGTTCAGAATCCACTCGCCCACTTCTCCAATAATGGATGTAATTACAGAAATGTTGTTTAAGCAATTGCTCTGAGGGCGTGGCTGGTCAGTACCATAAAGCAGCGGTCAGTGGCCGGGCTGCTATTCAAATACCTTTAACATAACATAACATCAGCTGTCTACTAAACCATCACACCTGAAATCTCATAAAGAGAAAACCCTCCCCGCAGCTTCTCACCTGTATAGGAAAATAGTCCCGGAAATATTTCCACATAGTCCAGTTCCTCACCCACCGCGAGCGCCTCCCACCTGAAAAACAGATACAATAGTCAATGGTATGCTGTGTTCTTCTAGGTCACAGTTGTCCATGAAGGTGATCGGGGAATTCTAAACATTGCTGCACCTTAGCTCTTTGACAGGCTGTAACCATGCTAAAGTTGGCAGACTTTTATTTAAGGAGCCCCTCTCTACACTGGTTAGAAACTCACAAAACAGCTCATCTTAAAGCAGCGAGTCCAAGGAAGTTCCAGCGCTCAATTAAGTGCTGGTCCCAACCCCGGCAAACAATGGCTCAAATTAAGCACTGCTCACTATCATCTTATAATCATGGGACCAGAAATCTAAGTCATCAATATAATTGAAAAATATATGTTTTGCAGACAAAGTAATGACAGATTCTACAATTATTGCGTAGAATGCAATAATCTCACCAAGAAATATTGTTGATTGAGCAAATTCCGACCAAAAATATAATCAAAGTAAAAAATTTTAATAACATAATCTTTATTTGGCTAAACAGCCTTAAAGATAAATCAGCAAAATTCATACAGAAATTAAAAATTAATACAGTAACTGGTTAAAAACAGTACATATATAAAATTTCATTCCAAATCAATATCAGGTTCAGCAGATCAGAAAAACATTAAAGGAAATCGTTTGAGTTCATATCAGCATATATGACCTTAATAACGAAAGCAAAATAGAATTCCCCCACAGAACATGTATTGAAGTAACGAGACAGCAGCCAGACAACCAGACGCTCAATGATATGTGCATTGCAATTAACCATGCAGGTGAGGAAAAATGAGGACTTATGCAGTATTACAGACCCACGGTGCTTCACAGAGCTAGTGGGCATGTCATAAAGTCTCTATACAGGCCACGTTTACTAAGGGCAGCAGTTTTAACTTTCCATGCACAGATGGTAAATGAAATGATCAGCAGGATGACTGCAGGGTCTGAGCTATTAAGTAACCTGCTCATGACTAACAAGTCCCCCACAAGTCTCCCAGTTATACATTACATTTTTCAGCCATTGTTGCCTCAGCTCACTCATCATGTTACAATGGAAAAAGAAGTGGGGAATAGAATCCGGGGACGAGAGGTCGCAACTATACACCTGGTGAGACTTGGGCACCCCTACTCTTCCTCCCCAATACTCTAGAATCGGTAAGACTCCCAGACGTATCTTGGCAAAGTTAGTGGCCATATTTGTTGAGTAACACTTACTCAAGTACCTTTCCTGCCCTAAACATTTCTTGAAACTGAGAAAGTGGTGAAATGAGGTTTTTTTGGAAAGTGTGAGTATGTCATAAGATTGACTCTCCCTCCCACAAACTCGTTTGATTCGCTCTTTCCTGACTAGTGGGTCGATGAATGGAGCAGTAAAGCACCAGTCTAGTTTTAACGACATAGAAAGGGTCAGTAGCTTGGTGGCAAGTGGATGGGGAGTTAATGAAGGCAGCGAAGACAGAAGTTTGTTAAAACAATAATTTGCAACTAAAGAAAAGTTGCTCATACCCAGGCCCCAAAGGAAGGAGATATAACGCCGATGAGCCTTAAAGTTTAGAGAACAATAGTCTAATTCAAGGCGGAGGGCAGCCACAGACACTGTTTGAGGTACCGAGAAGGCTTGGCATAATACTCTCCCCTCAATTCTTTCAAGCTCTACCCACTGACGATATCCCCAAGTCTCAGCCCCGTATAATATTGTGGCAGAAAATTGCTGATTATAAACCTCCAAGAAAGGTAAGAAAGAGTTGCCTCCAAAATCGCGATTGAATCTGCGCACGGCTAAAGCTTTGACCAGCGCTTTTTGACTAACGTCTTTCATGTGGGGAGCCCACGATAGGGTTTTATGAAAAATAACTCCTAGGTAACGGAAGGAATCAGTGTGTGCCAAGGCATGATTGTCTAAATACCATGTATATTTATTAACTCGATGACCGAATTGAAGAGTGAAAGATTTGCTTTTGTTTATTAACAGACCATGTGCTTTACTGAATTCCGCTAAGCAATTTAATTTCCGCTGTAGGCCGATCTTAGTACGATCAAGAAGAACGAGGTCGTCCGCGTAAGATAAAATGTCCACTGTTTTGTTATCCACCACTGGTGAAGCTCCTCTCACCTTTGCAAGCTGTATCGGGAGATCTGCGAGAAACAGATTGAAAAGGAGGGGGGCGAGAACGCACCCCTGCTTAACACCGCAGCGTGTCGGGATTTTATCAGAGAGCTCCCCGTTGGAGCCATACCTAAATCTAGCCCAGGTTTCGGAATGCAGTGCCTGAAGGATTTGTAATAGATTTCCTGGGATGCCCCAGGACCTAAGCTTCTCCCATAACAGGAGCCTTGGGACACAATCGAAGGCGGCCGAATAGTCTATGAAGCAGGCAAACAATCGACCCTCTTTTGCAATGTACTTTGCTGCCAAAAACTCCAGGGCAAAAATTTGGTGATGCGTAGAGGTGCCGCGTCGAAACCCACCTTGCGTGTAATGAAGTAGGTTTGCATTGTCGACCCAGGCCTCCAGACATTTCAAGAGATATTTGCAGAAGATTTTACTCAGGATGTCCTGTAAGGCAATCAATCGGTAAGATTTAGGGTCATCCTTGGGGCCTTTTTTATATATGGAGAAATAGATTGTGCCTTTCCAGGCAGTCAGGATGTCACCCTTTTCTAAGAACTTATTAAAAAGTGGAGTAAGTATTTGAGCCCAACTCCAAGCATTGTTTTTAAACAAGGCTGGTGGCAGGGCGTCAGGTCCCGGGGCTCTGGATTTGCAAACATCCATGATACAGTCTACAATATCCGCATTTGTGGCCTTACCAATGGTCCAAGTGCAAAGTGCGGGAGTGATAAGTTCATCGTTGAGGCTGACGCCTCTAACGAGGCCGTGGGATGCGTTCTCTCCCAGCGCGATAAGTCCGGAGTCCTACGTCCCATTGCTTATCACTCCCGCAAGTTGTCTGTCCCCGAAAGAAATTATACTATCCTGGAGAAGGAACTCCTCGCCATTCGAGAGGCCTTCCTCCATTGGAGGCATTATTTGGAAGGAACCCCTGAAACGATTGAGGTTTGGACGGACCACAAAAACCTGGTTTACCTCAAGAAAGCTAGGTGTCAAGGCGCCCGACATGCTCGTTGGGCCCTTTTCTTTTCCAGATTTAATTTTGAAATATCATATCGACCGGGCACCTCTAATGGCAAGGCTGACGCTCTATCCAGGATAGGTTATAATGACTCTAACCAAGATTACTCCACACTGCCTATCCTTCCCCCCAGTTCCATTTTAGCGCAAATTGCAGGCCTTGACGAAGGGTTGGTAAGGGATCTCCAAGAGTTCGCCACTACACAGGTAGCCCTGGATCTACTAAAAGACACCCGTTACTCTCTGGATGAATTGGGTCTCCTCCGAATAAATGAAAGAGTGTGGGTTCCTGATACTCTCGTCAGGGAGGTGATTAGATTGTCCCATGACTCCATTCTCTCAGGGCACCCGGGACTAAAGGGCACGTTAGACAAGATCAAACGAACCTTCTGGTGGCCAGGCCTGGCTGCCAGTGTTAAAGCCTACATTGACGCTTGCCCCACCTGTGCCCAATCCAAACCCAACAGAGGAAAACCGTACGGGTGGCTGGTACCCATTAAGCTCCCCGAGAAGCCTTGGGATAAGATCAGTATGGATTTCATCACTGACCTTCCCCCAAGCTTCGGTTACACAGTCATATGGGTCATTGTAGACTATTTTACCAAAGTTGCACACTTGGTCCCCTTACGTAAACTCCCCACCGCTGAGCAGTTGGTTGATTTGTTTCTTAAAAATGTCATCAGATTACATGGACTCCCCTTGGAGATAGTATCGGACCGAGGGAGTCAGTTCGTGGCCAAGTTTTGGCAGGAAGTACTTCACGCGTGGGGGGTGGCCCTGAGAGTATCTTCGGCTTATCACCCCCAGACTGACGGACAGTCGGAACGACTGAACCAAACTATAGAGCAATATCTCCGTTGCTACGTACAGGACTCAGGAAAGAATTGGAGTAAGTTGCTCCCCACCGCCGAGTTTGCTTATAATAACAACCTCCACGAAACATTAGGGATGTCCCCCTTTATGGCTCTTTACGGGCTAAACCCGAGGATGATTCCTTTTATCTCAGAGAGAACCCTCCCCAGTTCCTTAGACGTGAGTACCCGAGTAAAAAACCTGCAAGACTCCCTAAACCAAGTAAAACAGCGCTCCTTAGAAGCCCAAAGAAGATACGAAAAATATGCCAACCGTCACAGAAGGGAACCCCCGGCTTTTGAAATAGGGGACTGGGCATGGCTAAACTCCAAAAACATCTGCCTAAAAGGCACCTCACAAAAATTGAAACCCAAATTCCTTGGCCCTTTTCTTATTGTAAAGAAAAACTCACCAGTCTCCTTTAAACTAAAACTACCCCTTTCTTGGAAAATACACCCCACCTTCCACGTGTCCCTCCTAAAACCCGCAAGAAAGCCCCTACAACCTAGAGTGCCCAGACTGGAACTCTAGGGAGTTTGGTACCTAAAGGGGGGGAAGGTGTAACACCCTAGCCATTGCTAGAACATTCCATTAGATTAACACCCTAGCCAATTAACACCCTAGCCATTGCTAGAACATTCCATTAGATTACATTAGACAGTACACTCACGCGTAATACCAGCCATAACACTAGACTTCCTAGCACTTAGCTAGCGCTAGGCGTTGCTACAGCGTTGCTGATTCACTAGACATGACTACTAGTTTTACTAACTCGTGCATTAGCACTACTACTAACTTCTGCCCTGCAACACACTACCAACACTAATCATTGATTCTTTAAGTCACCTACCTCGGCCCCTTTAAGCCCAGCCACGCTCGCGCGGAGGGCTCGAGCTGCCGACTCCGGGTCTCGCGCCAGCACAGCCGTTGAGACCCGCTTTGTCAATACGGCTCCAACCCGGCACCACGCCTCCGATGCCCGCTCTGGAACCGGTTGCCCCTCTCAGGTATTTTTAGGGGACGAGGCGCCCTCTCGGGATCGCCCTCCCCCAGTGGTCGATCACTGAAGGCTAGCTGCCTTCTTCCCCCCTCACCGGCGCTGTCATATGTCGACACCCAGGCTCCTCCCCCCCTGTTGTTCATAGGCCGCACCGGCGCGTCACTCGCCACTGTTCCCCCACCTCACTCAGGACCTAACTCCGCCCGGCTGGGCGGTCCCTCAGAGCACAACAGCGAGAGCGAGAGACGCTGCAGAAGGTCGCCGTGCTTGCCACCTGCCCTAGGGTATCCTTTCTGGCTCTCGCAACATAAACGTAGGCCTGCATGGTTTTAGCTCTCACAACATAAACGTATGCCTGCATGGTGTTAGCTCTCACAATATAAACGTAGGCCTGTATAGTCCTTAACCCGCCAACCTCAGCTCCCAGAGACCGCCACCCCAGGGACCACCGAAGACTTCAGGCGACTCTCCAGAGACGGTCCAGAATCTACTGAAGCCCGGCGCCGCCAACCCCAGGTGAGCTGGAATCCTTACTTGCCCTGGACCGTTCCACCGAGCATAGAGCTTTTGTGATTGGGAGAAGAGGGGTGCTAACACATGCCCCTCTGTCTTCCAGCTCCTGACTCCCAACCCAAAACCCGGGACCCTCATTAGAAGGAAGGAAGGAAGACCCTAAAGCACCCCCATCACTGTTCCCCTCCAAGGACCCCTTCTGGCGGCGCCGGCCTCCTGGGTCCTGCGTGGGCCGGACCTGGGTGGCCGAAGTCGCTACCTCTCATCTGTCCAGCCCAACCCGCCGAAAGAATCCAGGTAAAAGACACATCGTGACAGATTGACAAAGCCTAAAATAGGGTACTGCTGGATATGGAGGGGTTTATGGAGTTAATGACTAAACAGTTAGACGACATCCGTAGAGAACTAGTTAACTCCCGTCTTGAAAACCAAAGACTAAGCTTAAGGATAAATAATCTGGAGCGAGGCTCATAACAGAATGCTTCTGAGATTGAGGAACCCTCTGGGGTGGAAGGTCAAAGGAGTATGCCCTGTTAAGACCCAAACAGAGATAGGGGGGAGCAAGGAGACGCCTACCATTGCCCCCTAACCCAAGTCCCATCCTGGCCACCAAGGACCTGAAGTTAACCCCTCCAGACAAGTTTGCGGGAGATCCCCGCCTGTGTAGACATTTTCTTACTCAATGCTCCCTGCACTTCTTGGGCAAGCCCCAACAATTTGGCTCAATAGATGGTGTTGTTTTTAATCTCAAACTTGGTAGGGGACGCCTTAAATTGGACTACCCCCCTTATAGAACAAGCCAGTCCCTGGTTGGATAATTTTGAGACCTTCACAGGGGAATTTTTAAAAATATTTGATCGTAGATTCACACCCCACTCAATGGGAGTAGAATTTCTAAATCTCAGGCAGGGTTCAAAGGATATTACCACATATTTGAACAAATTCCAACAGTTGGCCACAGAATTGAATTGGGCTGAGCCTACTCAATATTCTATTTTTCTGCAAGGGTTGAGGGAGGAGTATAAGGAGGCCATCAATGGAGTTTACCCTTTACCTCAATCCGTTGCCGGATTGATAGATTTGACGCTACAGGTGGATCTGCGGATCCGGGAGCGAAGATTCGATTGGCAAAGGACCCCTCGGAAACTGGGAACTGCGCCCTTATTGCCAAACGTAACAAGGGAGGGGAACACTGGTGGGGCTCGAATCTTTACCTCCGCTACCAGAAACCTCTCTTCCTCATCGCTTCCCCAAAAGTCCATGAAACGACCGCCCCTATCCGAACAGGAGAAAGAACGTCGGAGGAAAGAGGGATTGTGTCTGTATTGTGGACAGTCGGGGCATTTGGTACGAGAGTGTAAACTTATTAGGAACATTAGTAACACCACCACCACCACAAAAGTGAACTCCGCGATACCTGAGACACTAGCCTGTTTGGGGGATGCAAATGAAAAGCTGCAATTGGAACAGGGAAACTAGAAAGCCCAATGAAGTGTGGGATTACTGACTTGGGCTCGAACAATAAAATCCCAACCGAATTCAATATCCCCACCATCAGTCACCTACAATCAGAAACTCGTTTCATTATTCTTGTCGCCGAGTTTCCAGAGGTCATGGCACTTCAGAATGTACCATTATTGGTAGATTGCGGAGCCCCGGGCCTATACATGGACCAAACCTTCGCCCGGGAACATGGGTTTCCGACCATAGATAAACCGTTCCCGGAAAACCTGAGATCAATCGATGGTTCTCCCCTGGTTTCTGGCCCGGTGACTCAAACCACTCAAACACTCCTCATGAAGGTGCAGGACCACTATGAAGACATAAAGTTCGATCTGATAACGTCTCCCCACCATCCTATCGTGGTGGGGATGCATTGGTTAGAACGACACAATCCACAGGTCAATTGGGAAACCAAGGAATTAGTCTTTGACTCCCCGAAATGTCAACCATGTATTCAAGCAGTGATCTCAGGGAAATTGTCAGCACTCCCTATCCAATATCATTCGTTTGCTGACGTATTCTCCCCTAAAGAAGCTGACCGTCTGCCCCCACACCGACCCTACGATTGTCCCATAGACTTAATCCCCGACTCCCCGATACCACATGGGAAGGTTTACTCATTATCGGTATCCGAATCGGGAGAACTGGAAAGGTACATCCGGGAGAACCTACAAAAAGGTTTCATTCGTCCTTCCAAGTCCCCCGCGGGGGCCCCCATTTTTTTCGTCCCGAAGAAGACCGGGGATTTGAGACCATGTATTGACTATAGTGAATTGAATGAAATCACAGTCAAAAACCGATACCCATTACCGTTAATTCCCGATTTGGTGGATTCTGTGGAAAGCGCCGTCTGGTTTACCAAATTGGACCTGAGAGGGGCGTACAACCTAATACGAATTCGAGAAGGGGACGAGTGGAAAACCGCGTTTAAGTGCCGATTTGGTCATTTCGAATACCTGGTAATGCCATTCGGTCTGACCAATGCCCCAGCAGCGTTTCGGTATTTTATCACGGATGTGTTTAAGGACCTCATTGGGAGGACGGCTGCCATCTATCTAGACGACATCCTTATTTACTCCCACACTTTAGAGCAGCACATCCAAGACGTCAGGGAGGTTCTACGGAGGTTACGCGAAAACTCTCTATATGCCAAATTGGAGAAGTGCGAATTTCATTCTCAACGGGTTACCTATCTGGGATATGTCCTACGTCCAGGAAGTGTAGAAATGGACCCTGATAAGGTGTCGGCAGTCTTAAATTGGCCCCCCCTAGCTCTGTCAAAGAAATTCAACAATTCCTGGGTTTCGCAAACTTTTATAGACGATTCATTGCCAATTTCTCTAATTTAGTTTCGCCTATCACTAAATTAACGAGAAAAGGGGAACCCTTCAATTGGACGACGACACAGAATGAGGCGTTCGAGGCCCTGAAAGCCAGCTTCTGTTCGGCACCCGTCCTTGCTCAGCCCGATCAAGGGCGGAAATTTATCATTGAAGCTGACGCGTCCGAGGGGGCGGTCGGGTGCGTCCTGTCCCAACGGGACGATCAAGGGTTGTTAAGGCCGGTGGCATTCCACTCCCGTAGATTGACATTGCCAGAAAAAAATTATACGATATTGGAAAAGGAGTTACTAGCCATCAAGGAAGCCTTCAGTAAGTGGAGGCATTATCTGGAAGGCACTAAAGAAAAATTAGAAGTCTGGACGGATCATAAGAATCTTCTGTATCTTAAAAAGGCTAGATGTCAGGGGGCGAGACATGCCCGATGGGCATTATTCTTTTCGCGCTTTAATTTTGAGATTGCATATCGCCCTGGGTCCTCTAATCGTAAGGCCGACGCGTTGTCCAGATTGGGATTCCCGGGGCTGAAAGTAGACTACTCGGCGATGCCCATTCTACCCCAGGGCTCAATAAACTCGTTAGATACTCCCAAGGATGGTCTCCTGCAGAAGTTGCGTGCCTACGGGGGCTCTCCGGAAGGGGAAGGCGTATTGGTCACATTAGAAAACTCCCGAAAGGATGACACCAACCTGATCTGGGTAGGCTCTAAGATCTTCATTCCACCCGAATTGGTGGGAGACACATTGATTCTATGCCACGACTCCATTTGGTCAGGACACCCTGGGAGTAGGGTCACTAAAGAGAAGGTGGGACGGCACTTTTGGTGGCCCACTTGGTCCAACGACATCCTCGACTATGTGGCCAACTGTACGGTCTGTGCTCAAGCGAAGGCCACCCGTTCTAAACCATACGGTTGGCTTCATCCTATTGAACTCCCCACGCGACCCTGGGAGAAAGTCAGTATGGACTTCATTACGGATTTACCCAACAGTTATGGTTTCACAGTTATCTGGGTGGTTGTAGATTATTTCACCAAAATGGCCCACTTTGTTCCTCTAAAGAGAGTACCCACAGCCAACAAATTGATAGAACTTTTCTTACAACACATAGTACGGGCACACGGTCTTCCTTCCGAGATAGTCTCTGATAGGGGCTCCCAGTTCACGGCAAAACTTTGGAGGGGAATCTTAGCTAACTGGGGGGTATCCCTCAAGTTGTCGTCGGCCTACCATCCGCAGACGGATGGCCAGACTGAGAGGCTGAACCAAACCCTCGAACAATACCTGAGGTGTTACACGAAAGACGCAGGGAAGAACTGGAGTTGCCTGTTGCCCACTGCGGAATTCAGTTATAACAATAATTTCCATGAAGCTCTAGGTATGACCCCTTTCATGGCCTCATGCGGTTTTAACCCAAGGAGTATTCCAGAAATACCCCAAGACGAAAATGAAAAGTCTATCACAGTAGAACAACACTCCCAGAACCTCACACAAGCCTTTCCCACTGTTGTTCAGAATCTTAGGAAAAGTCAGGAACGGAACAAAACCCAGGCGAATAAGTCCAGAAGACAACCCCCAGACTTCCAAATCTCAGATTGGGTATGGTTGAGTTCCAGGAACATTAGGACTGCCGGTTTAAGTCCCAAATTAAAACCGCGATACTATGGCCCATTCCAAATCGTAGACAAATTTTCCCCCGTCAGCTTCAAATTAAAACTACCACCAAAATGGAAAATCCATCCCACCTTTCATGTGTCCTTGTTGAAACCGGCACGACAAACAAGGAGGGGGTGGACTCCAGAACAGGCACACAATGCATGCCCTTAACCCCTGGGGGGAGGGGCTTTGCGGGGGGAAAGTGTCACATTCACATTCCGTACCACGACATGTACATAGTAGGCTTAGTAGAAATAGACTTAGTAGAGAATAGGTGGCATGTACATAGTAGAGTAGTTATTAGAAGGTAATAGAGATGGTTATATTATGTAATATTAGTGTTAAAGCTCGTCACAGAAAATAGCACGGGACTCACGAGCACGCGCCGTCCTGCAATTCCAACTTCCCCATGTACCTTCAGGGGATCCGTCCCGTCCCGGAATCCTGGTGAGATTCCACGGCAGTTGAGACCCTGCTTTCGGCACCTGCCTTCACCACGGACAGACGTGCCTATCGCTGTCTCCCCACACGGACCCGCAGAGGATCCGGCGAAAACCCCCATCCAGAGTCCTTCCCCAGACTAAGGAACCGCTGAAGCGGCCCCTCACCTCAGCCAGCTGGTAGCTATATCCTTTGCGCTGTTTGTTTTTGGGCCGGCCCGCCCCTTGCCTGGGGCTACGCGCGTGCGCGGTTTGCCACAACACTGTCTACGTCGCCCTGAGGCCGTCGCCTCCACAGCAGAGACTGTGAGCCCCGCCCATCACGGAAGAACCCATCTCCTCCGGGAGAAACGAGACTGCATACCAGGCTGCCCCGGCCGTCCCGCCTGGGCCACACAACCTCACACTGGACAGCAAGAGCAACAACAGCACCACCAACCCTGTGTAGCCCTCCTCGGCTACGGAACTACGGAAATCACTACTGGACTCCCGGCGCCGCCCCAACTCAGGTATTGGGGGGTCTCCAAGGGATGGGGTTAGGTTAGGGTTCCCAGCCAGACCACAGAATCTCACCAACTGTCCCCTGTTATGTATTCCAGCTCTTGGCACCCCCACCCCTGAACCTCAGAAGTCCGCGCTGAGACCTGGTCTGAAGTAACCCTGACCCCCACCAGAGTCACCACCAACCTCGACCCCTTCAACAATAGATATCCTACTGGCGGCGCCGGCCTCCTGGGACCTCGGGCCAAAGTTGGGTCTGTAGTCACAGGTGGTTGTCATCGTCCCCAATCGTCATTCCAGCCCAACCAGTACGTGAGTACAGTTCTCCTTAAATTGACTATTGTGACAGAGTGCCGAAAGCCTTAGCGGTTCTGCTGGAATGGAGGAACACTGGGAACGGATGTTAGTCGTCTAGACGATATAGAAAAGGAATTAAAGGAATCACGAAGGGAAGTCCAAGCGGTCCAAGTTAGGGTCACACACCTGGAGGGTAATGAAGTCGAATTAGAACCAGAAATGCCCTACCTGGCCCCTGAGAGCTTAAGACCCACAGAGAAGGATTTAAAGTTGGCCCCACCAGAGAAGTTTAATGGGGACCCACAACAATGTAAATCATTCCTCACTCAATGCACACTACATTACCTTGGAAAACCTCAACAGTTCAGGACCGACAGGGCCAAAGTCTTGTTTTTAATATCAAATTTGGTAGGGGACGCCTTAAATTGGACTACCCCCTTATAGAACAAGCCAGTCCCTGGTTGGATAATTTTGAGACCTTCACCGGGGAATTTAAAAAAATATTTGATCGCAGATTCACACCCCACTCGAGAGGAGTAGAATTTCTAAATCTCAGGCAGGGATCAAAGGATATTACCACATATTTGAACAAATTCCAACAGCTGGCCACAGAATTGAATTGGGCCGAGCCTACTCAATATTCTATTTTCCTGCAAGGGTTGAGGGAGGAGTACAAGGAGGCCATCAATGGAGTTTACCCTTTACCTCAATCCGTTGCCGGATTGATAGATTTGATGCTACAAGTGGATCTGCGGATCCGGGAGAGAAGATTTGATTGGCAAAGAAACCCTCCTCGGAAACTGGGAACTGCTCCCTCATTGCCAAACGTAACAAGGGAGGGGAACACTGGTGGATCCCGAATCTTTACCTCTGCTGCCAGAAACCCCTCTTCCTCATCGCTTCCCCAAAAGTCCATGAAACGACCGCCCCTATCTGAACAGGAGAAAGAACGTCGGAGGAAAGAAGGATTGTGTCTGTATTGTGGTCAGTCAGGACATTTGGTACGAGAGTGTAAACTTATTAAGAATGTTAGTAACACCACTACCACCACAAAAATGAACTCTGCGACACCTGAGACACTAGCCTGTTTGGGGGAGGCAACTGAAAAACTGCAATTGGAACAGGAAAACTAGAAAGCCCAACGAGGTGTGGGATCACCGACTTGGGCTCGAACTATAAAATCCCAACAGAATGCAATATCCCCACCATCAGTCATCTACAATCAGAAACTCGTTTCATCATTCTTGCCGCCGAGTTTCCTAAGGTCATGGCACTTCAGGGTGTGCCTTTATTGGTAGATTGCGGAGCCCCGGGCCAATATATGGACCAAACCTTTGCTCGGGAACATGGGTTTCCAACCATAGACAAACCGTTCCCGGAAAACCTGAGGTCTATCGACGGTTCCCCCCTGGTTTCTGGCCCGGTGACTCAAACCACTCAAACACTCCTTATGAAGGTGCAGAACCATTACGAAGACATCAAGTTCGATCTGATAACATCTCCCCACCACCCTATCGTGGTGGGAATGCATTGGCTAGAACGACACAATCCACAGGTCAATTGGGAAACCAAGGAATTAGTCTTTGACTCCCCGAAATGTCAACCATGTATT
>JAVHNH010000045.1:0-13198 GCA_034783935.1 Desmognathus catahoula
TTTCTTGCAGCAATTGCTGCCTCTTATTTAAAGTGTTGCGCTATAGGTGTGGGGACACGGTCCCTGCGCCCATGGTGCTTGACATAGGACTGCCCTATATCAAGCGCCATGGGTGCAGGGACCGTGTCCCCGCGCCCATAGCGCAAAACTTTAAATAGGCGGCAAGATTTGCTGCCTTCAGTGCAGGAGGGCGATTTCCCCGCCAGCTATACGCTGGCAGGGAAATCGTCCCCCTCTAAATGAGGCTGTTAGAATGGGGCTTTCTCATAGGGAAAATGTCCAAATGTACCCAAATTTGGGTTGCGGTTACAGCTTGTACCGCTGCATAGAGTTGCACCATTCATGTCTCAAAAGATAGATATGAATGTAGAATAGGTCCTTTTGCATGTCTGGTGACATGAGCTTTTGTATTTTTTAAATTATAAGCCAAACTGTAGAGGGAGGTGATTTGTGAAAATTTGTGTTTTCAGATTTAAGGGCTCCAAGTTGAAAAACGGCCTCTAAGCAAATCAAAAGGATTAAATTTTCTTCCCAGCCAATCAGATGGCTGAATTAGTCTAGTCCCGCCTTCTCTCTCGTAGCGTTCCCACGGGCTGAGAGTTGCGATAATCTGAAATGGGGCCATGCCCTCAGACTGTGAGCCGCCATTCAGCATGCTTGTGGCCCAAAAAAAAGCAGAAAAGTAAGTAAAATGAACCAGACATAGGTGTAGTGAGAGGGGGCCTCAGGGGTCAATTTCAGCCATTTGGTGGGCAGAAACAAGCTGCCATTAGGGGTAAACAGAAAAAGTGCATCACGCCGCAACTGTAATATTGTTCTGTTGAAACACATGGGCCGTTCTCGGACCGCAATATGAGGAACGTGTGTTCAGTTACCGAGTGCCGACAAAGCCTCCAGAGTCCTGACTTTGTCAGCCAATCAGAAGTGTCCATTTAGTTCTGAAAACCGCCATTTTGTTTTTCTCAGTGCAATACTACAAACCATGGCCTGCAATTGTGCAAAAAGAGGCTGAAATGTAAAACATACGAAAATAAATGTGATAAACCAAACACGGAGGGAGGGGGGTACAGGGGACTTGATGGAGGCACTGGGGAAGAGAAAACGAGGTGTAGAAATACTTAAACAATTTAAAATGTGTCACGTCCCGAGACTAAAAACCAGATACTTCCGGGTTCTATATCGGGTAGCCAATAAAAAGATGATCCAAGATTTCTGGGTTGTATATCTGCCAGTCAAAGGCTCAGGGTGTTCTCGGCCCACAACAGGAGGCACGTGCATTGGGTTTCCAAGCACTAACAAAGTCTTCAGAGTCCTAACTTCATCAGCCAATCAGAAGCCAATGAGGAGACGAGTCCGCTAATTTGCCTCTCATGCAAGTATTCATGGTTAGTGAAATTAAAGCTAATGTTGGTGTTTCCTATATGTGCCCCTTACTTTTTTTTATTGGTGAGAATGTAAAATGTGCTTAGAGATAATTTTTTTTAAATTTTACAGTTTTGTGGGATTTTTGCAAAGGAAAATTCTCTAAAAATTTCCTGATTGCGCCAGTCATTGTCACTCAAAGTACAGTAACAGATGACATCGGAAGTATATGTCCTGCATCTTGCTTCATGATGCAGAACTTTTAGGCACAGAGTTTCAAGTTGAACATAATTCATATGGAAGATATGGTGCCTGCTCTTCTGATGGCTTTGTTTTTGCAATTGCATGCCACAGATAAAGAAATATTGTACATAAACTGTAAAAATAGCAGCAAAAAAATAAGTTGTGGTAGTGCTCGGTTGTAAAAACGTATATGTTTGTGCACTCACGCACTGTATCATGGTTCGTGAATTCAAACGTGGTGTTGGGTATTGCTAAAGTAGCATATTACGTATTGTTCCACTTAACAGCAAAGTTTACAGCCAATAAGGAGACGAGTGCATCAATGAAATGAGAACTCATGTTGTCTTTTCTTACATTTTCATATTAAGTATGCAACAACTTAATTCCTTTTTTAAACTTTAATGTGATGCTCTTGTGAAGTGCCTACAAAAATTTTCTCCCTAGGATAGAGCAGAAGCAGAGAACTCTTTGAGAAAGTCTTCAGAGAAGATACAACCATCAGCTCATTTTTGTTCTGCTATTGTCAAGAGATTTATGGTATTTTTTTGATGGCTTTGTTTTTATGATTGTGTGCCACAGATAAAGAAATAATGTATATGAACTGTAAAAATAGCAGCAAAAAAAGAAGTTGTGGTAGTGCTCCTTTGTCCAGGAAAACATATATGTTTGTGCACTCATGCACTGCATTATGGTTTGTGAATTCAAAAGTCATGTTGGGTATTGCTAAATTAGCATATTGCATATTCTTTCGTTGGACAGAAAAGTTTACACCCAATGAGGAGACAAGTGTGGCAATGCAATGAGAACTCATGTTGTTTTTTCTTAAATTAACATATTACGTATTGTCCCGCTAGACAGCAAAGTATACAGCCAATGAGGAGACGAGTGCGCTAATTTGCCTCTGACGCAAGTATTCATGGTTAGTCAATTGAAAACTTATGTTGGCATCTCCTATATGTGCCCCTTATGCTTTTTTTCTATTGGTGACAATGTAAAATTTGCTTGAAGACAATTTTTTTTAATAGTTTGGTGGGATTTTCATAAATGAAAATCCTCCAAAAATTTCCAGATCTCGCCAGTCATTGCCACTCAAATTGCAGTAATGGACGAGAACAAAAGGCTATGTAGTGCCTGTCTCAGCATACACAGAGCATTCAGGTGCAAAGTTTCAAGTAGAACTTAATTCATATGCAAGATATGGTGTGCACTCTTGATAATAAACACAAGTGGAGGAAGAGACTGACTACATTTTGTACTATTTCATATACCGCTGTATTTGCATTTTTTTAATTACTATAGAAGTATGTAGAGTTGAGTGTACCTTAGCTGCAAAGCAGTGTGGGTAAATCTAAGTTCGGTTTCTGATTGGCTGAAAGTGCATCACACTGGATTCACTATTTTTTTAAAGTAGTTTCGAGTGGTTTAAGGCACACAATATGAGAACTAATCCCCTACATTATTGAAAAGTGTAATGATAACAACTGATGGTTCCCTCCAAAGGTATCATGCGAAGTGTCTGTAGAAAGTTAAATATAGGTGTAGGAAATGTAATACATGTAGAAAACACAAAAATAGATGGCTTCTCTGTTTTGTTACAAGTGTTGTGTACGCAGTGGTCATTTCCATTTGAGTGTGACTGGATGTCACATCGGCAGTCAGTAAAGGGTATGCAAGTGACTGGAATTCACAGGTGTGGTCTATTATACACAATATCCAACAGCCAGTAGTGGAACTTGTGCTCATGTTTTCTGTGCTGTTATCAAGAATCAAACTCATGGCCCTTGGATTACCGGACTGCAACCAAACCACTCTGCTACAGAGAAGCCTGATGAAAGAAGCATATTTTCAATCTAATATTCACTGAAAAATAAGAAATGTCAGAAAAGCCTTAACCACATTTTTTAACAATCAAAAGCTTTTCTGCATTGTACAACACACAATCGTTTTTTCTTGTGCAGTTGGATGGTTGACCAATGTACTTCTTGCGGCTAGCCCAGGTCTTGAACCGAGGGCCTCATTATCTGCAAACAAATGCGTTTCTTGCAATAGCACAGAGATGCTGAATGATTTGGGAATGAATGGCGAGGTCTTTCCTGCCATGCGTAAAGGATGCCATCTGTATGTATAGAAAGAAAGTTGCAAGTAAATGTTCCAGTTAGTAAGTGCATTTTTAACTTTTGAATACTAGGTGGAAGTACAGTAAACATAACCCTATGCAGCAAAACCATATCGAAACACAATGAATTCATCTTGACATCTAAAAACATTAAAAAGATTTAACGTATGTAGTATGCTATATTGCTTTGAAAATATATATGTTTGCAAAAATTACTAATGACACCCAACATTATAAAAAAGAGATTCTCTGTGGGTTGTAAGTAAGGCACTATGCTCTTATCATGCCTCTAGAGGTATGTGACTGGGGGTTGAGGTTTGATGCATTGCCCAATAGTAATGAGCTGTGCTTTCTGTGTTCTTAGAAGTACAGAAATCGTGAGCTTAGCATTGAACCGATAACCCTGGGAGCGAGTGGCTGGTGCCAATCCAGTGTCCCACAGAGAAGCCCATAGGAAAGCAAGCAAATTCTTTCTTAAAAGCGTACCAGTTATATGCCACACATCCAAAAACGAAGAAAGAAAAAAGGAGGGTGAAGGGGAAAACAAAAAAAATGTAAAGTGTATTATAGGAAGACATCTGTGGTAATAGGAAAATAAAATATATATAAATAAATAGATATTTACAAAGAAACCAATGAAATTTGCTGAAAAAATCTTTGGTTAGAAACTCTATTAAGTTTAACACAACAAAACCCATGAAATGAAGAAAAAAAGGGGTCATGGGGCGCCCCTTAACTTATGTTTTTTGTCCCCCTTGGCCCCTTTTTTCTTTATTTCATGGGTTTCGTTGTGTTAAATTTAACAGGGTTTCTAACAAAAGATTTTTTCAGCGAATACTAATATAATTGTATAGTGTTTTGCCAGTGCCATATAATTTTTCTACCTTCAATGCTATATAATTTGGCCTTTGCCAAATAATTTGCCTCATCTTTACCATTTAATCTGCTTAATCCTTGTCACAGATCTTCCTAAAATAAAACTTTGGTACTTTCCTGGTCTAGTCTCCCTTTTCTCTTGGCTGCAACAACATCTGAGTAGTAGTGGTAAAATGTGTGATTATTTTTGTGGGTATTGTTGTATCACTGACTAAGGGTTCTTATCATCAGCTGATGCTGGGAACAAGGTGCAGCCTTCTCACAGGGTGACTCTGGCACCCTCTTTTAGCGCCCGGTAGAGATGTTGGGAGTGGATTTTCCATCACACCAGCAAAGAATACCAGTGCTTGGCCTTGGATCTGTGGCTCTGTCCAGTCCTCCCACCATCAAGAATCACTCTCTAGTTTTCTGCCCCTTTCTCAGGTCCACAGTTGAATGGTTAGCTACTAACCTGTAAGATTCTGATCAACAGGATTGTCAAAAGGTGAGTCTTGAGCTCCAGATATTAATTTCTGTTTACTTGTTCAATGTTTTCTTTTTTCTTTTCTCTCAGGTGGGGGATTTTCTATTGCTAGCTCAGAAGTGTAAGTGTGTTTTAAAAACACACCTACATGCCAGTTGCAATGCTGGAGGTTTAGCAGACATTAACATCAGTGGATTTAGATGCCATGATAAGGGGTGATTTTAAAACATTTTTGATGCGTTCAAGTTTTGTATATTTGACGCATGGTGGTGGCCCAACCAATTTCTCAGTTTCATTTGCCAAGTAAGAGAATGCTTTGCCATTGAAATACATCCACGTGTCTCTTATAAGATCCACGTGTCTCCTATAAGTGCCTCAGGTGCACATCCTAGTTGGATACTGTTGAAGCCGCATCAACTGTTTATTTAAGAGTAATTAGAAGAGAAAAGTCAAGTCAAGTGCCAGAGGTTTTTAATTTACTTTGGTTTGCGTTTCATAGAATCTATGATTCTTTTCCTCATTGACGAGCAACCTGATTATGATCACATTTTTATATTTAGCAATATGCTGACAGAAAATTATAATACTCTGCGTATACCCTGCGTATACCACATTTCCACAATGGGTTACCAAATATACATAACATAAGAAGCTTGTGGAAGCTGCATTCACTCACATTACAGGGGCAACAGCAGTACAAACTTCACAACTGCATGCACAGAAGTAAAATTTAAACTTCTCTGACATACAGGGCAGGCTTTCAAAGTTACCAGCACTGCAGGGCTCACTAATACCCATAAAAGGTAGACTATCAGTACACAGTTACAAGACACACAGAATGAATATTACTGAGTCAGCAGCCCACCAAACCTTTAACAGAGCATATTTCAGTCATACAGACCCAATTTTGACATTCATCAGGAACGATACCCCACTATTTGTCTGTATAGTAATCAAACCACATAATACACGCCAAACATTGAGTAAACGATGCACATAAAATCAATAAAAATACATCATTCTTTAAAATGAAACATCTCAAAGTGCTGAGAGTTAAAGACCTTTCTTTTTGTTCTAGCAAAATCGTAATTCTGTGAACAAATAAATGCAAACATTAGATCCACACCCTCATAACCCTGACAAGATGAAGCTGTTTTTTGAAAAAAATATATATCTCAAAGGAGAGATATCAATTTGATACCCTGTTTTAATTAGTAAAATCAAGGCAATCAGTGTCCTAATATTACCTTCAACGTATCCCCTTTCATTGAATGAGAGCTCGGGATGGGAGGAAATTACAAAACCAACTCTGCTTCCCCAAACTGGTCAGAGCACAGAGAACAAGAAAAAACACCTCACACTTACCCACATCTTCCAAGTATGCGGACGCTAAACACATCGGGCCTGATTACGAGTCATGCGGTAATTACCGCATGACTCGTAATTAGGCCCATCGTCTTAAAAACAAAAGCAAATAAGAAGACAATCAACCACAATGGCACTATTATCTGATACAGCATTTTAATTATTAAATTTCCGATGAAGGCATTTTATTTATATACAGTATTTTATTTTTCATAGGGCCTGTGACACTGATGTTGCCTACTGTCATGCTTTGGCATCATCTGTGCCGGGTCAGTGTGTGTCTCTGCCCTTCTGTGTTTTTCCGTCACCCCCACATTTTTCTAACATGGCGCTTGGATCTCTCTGACCAGTGTAGTCCCCTTTCTATGTTTTCCAGAGCTGCCTGAACTGCAGTGTGTTTCCATTGTTCTCAATTGCCTGCAGACTCGGCATCCTTAAAACATGCTTCCTCCAGCTGCTCCTTGCTTCTCAGTGAGTCGCGGTGAGTTCTCTCAGTCCTTAGAGTGTATTTCTGATTGTGCGATTCCGCCTTAGTGATTTGTCCTGGACTGGATACAGGTGTTGCCTTATGTACTGCTTGCTGTACATGCCATGCCAGGGAAGTTGGGTTTCTCACCATTTGAAAATAATTTTGGGAGACCCATGCCCCTGGCTGCTGCTGGGCCACATGTAGATGTGCACGTTCTCTGTCACGATGATGTTTAATGTGTCAGGTTAAGCTATTGTCTGATACTATGTCAGTTCTTTATCCCAGGGTCAAGACCAGCAGCCAGGATCCCCCGACATCACCGCTCCATGACCTCCAGCCTGTGGATCCCATGTACATCTGGAATTGGGACCAGAAGTCCACTCTAAAGGCTCACTGGCTAGGTCCTCAAACAGTCTACTTTGTCTCCAACAACGCCATGAAGGTTAGTGGTGAAACCAATTGGTTGCATTGTTCGCATGTGAAGAAACTAAGACCGGTCGGCGTCTCTGAGTCGGGAAACAGGTCAGCACGTCAGAAGAACTTCTGTAACAGTTCTCTTTTTATTATCTTTGTCTGATCTCATATGTGTCTGCTTTCTTTTCCTATTTCCTCCTTTTTGTTTTCCCCTATTTTGGTTTTAAGTTTTGTCATGTTTTTTCTGTAAGCGGTCCAGAGTACCCACAGGGTCGCTATAAAAAAGCTTTTAAATAAATAAATAAATAAAGCTCTGGACCCTGAACCGGCAAAGCCACGGGACTCTTCCGTTGTTCCTGATCAAACTTCTGCTACTGTTAGCAGCATAGACTTGTCATCGGACCAGGAGGTTCATCCGTACAATCTGAGGCCACGGAATTAACTGATTCATATCCGAGGAGGACCCGCAATTATTTGGTATCATGAACTACTATTGTAACCAGTACCACCCTTCCTGCTGTAACTTTTTGTGGCTGAGGACTAACCATGACTCTCATCCATGGACTGCCATTGACTCTCCCGTTGAAAGGTTTGACACCTCCTCTAACTGCTTCATCTTTTACTTACCCAGCCTCCCAATTGAGGGCCACCAAGCGTGGTACGTTACCTATCACCCTTGCAAGTAGGACTCCACCACTTATCGGCAGAGACAATACATTTCTACTGTTTCATTTCCTTGGTGCATCGGGGGTGCCACAGCGCACCCTCCTGTTGGGGTTACAGAAAAGGGCGATAACACTATTGTTGGGAGAAGTGAACTGGACTCTCACTGACAATGGGATTTCCACTGGAGACTGTCCACAGCTGCATGAGTCTTTTGAGCCTCTCAAGCCTGTATGTGAGTGCCTTACTTGGTTTTTGAAATACAAATGAGTGCTCCCAAGTGGTGAACTGATCTGGCTCCATCATTCACAATGGCAATAGTACATGAACGAGCATCACGTGCTTGAACGTTGTTTTGACCAAAGGTAACTGGGAAATTAGCAGAACTGATCCTGAACATTATAACTCTTTTTGGGTCTCTAGAGGATGGCAAGAGCATAGCCCGACCAATAAGGTGGTTCATCATCAATCCACCCAAACCGAGAGTACTTGTGTGTCCCTGTCCCCCTAAGACATCTTGCTTTGTCCACCTTATTGTTTCACAATGAGCCCACTCTCACCACCTCAGTGACTGAACCTCCTGTTCCAAGTGTAGGGTGGTTTAATAGGTTTGCTGTGTACCCCTTCTCACAAGGGTAAGAGAGAATTGAAGGGTAGCAATTTTTGTGACCCATTTAGAGATTGGAAAAGGAAAAGAGAGAGGTCTCGCAAGAAGCATTTTACTGGGGTCAATGCTCTGCCCCTTTTATTTGCCTCTTCCTGTTCTGACTCGGAAGCATGAAGAGGGATATCACTATCACCCTATTACTTGTGATTTCTTGTGGTTAAGTGAAAGCAATGCTCACCCTTGGTCTGTCACTAGTTGCAATTACATTCAGTTCCCCTGGGGCCAAAGAGAGCTCGCACCACACTCTGAGGCTCGAACTTTTACTTTTTTACTTTATTGACTAGATTAACGTGCCACACGCCCATGGGCCTCAGGGCACACAGGCTGCCACACACGCATGAACATTATATTCAGTTCCACACCTATCATCCATGCTCTACAAGGTGTACCCTCTGTGAAGTGTATGTGTATAGGGATGATTTTCCCACAAGGTTGAGAGGAGTGGGCAGAAGCATGGTCTCTGAGAGAGGAGACAATACATGTTTGGTGTCAAACCCACAGCAATTCTATAGAGGTGTAGCAAGCCAGAGCGAATATCCTGAATTCTACACTGAGACTCCTATAAAGAGACCTACCTGTGATTGTGTGGATTGGTAAGGCAATAGTGCTAGAGAAAGAAGGTCCTGTATAGACCCTGGTATTTCAATGGGCGTTGGCAAGTGGTGACAGAGCACCAGCAGTGCACCACTTGTCCGGGTGAGTGGCAGGTTTCCACAAGTCTGTTCCATGACTGTCCCCTCGGACCTTCCTGTCATCAAGAGGGTGGGTTCAAGCCAAGGGATTTTACACTAAAGTCAGACATCAGAGCACGTAAACTGTGGAAGTTTTGCTGTCCACTCTAGAATAATCTGCATCGTGTTCAGCTCTCCTGGCTAGACCTGCGCCCGTGTTTCCTCCCTTTGCAGACCTTTGTTCCAGCCACTTTAGGTGGCTTTCCAGGTATTGCACTGTTGGAATCATAGGTTTGGATCCACAGATCTGTACATGATTATCAGATCTAACCCCTCTTTGTGAAGTCGTGGATTGGTATCATGATTGTCATCATGGATAAGATTTGGTTACAGCTTAGCGTGGTAATATGTCTTTGTGCACCAGCTGTCATTGGGATCTGGATGAACAATGCAGTGTTCAATGTCACTCAGACTGCAGTTCATTCCGCTAACCTCTCTGATTGCTTCATGTGTATTTCTGGTTCTAAATATTTGAGATACGGTTTGCCTCTGTTGGTGTCCCTACCAGGAAAGAAGGCTTGGTATGGCCCTAGAATCATGGCACTGTCCTGTGCATTGGAGAATTATACTCTTCCCATAGCAGCTGAAGAGGGAGGTGTGACCCCGTTGTGTTACAGATCTGATGTAGGGAAGAATAAAGTAGGAGTGTATCCTCGATGTGGTGTAAGTCTTTTGGTTCAGAAGAGAGGGAAAATCTTGAGTGTTGTTAATCCATCGGTTTCAGGTCCAATTCCTAGTGTGTCTGTTTCTCTGCCCCCCTACTGGATAAGAAAATGAGGGTGAAAGAGAATATAGAGCAGATGTTGAATGCAGAAGACACTTGTCTCCGAGATAGGATGGTGTTATTGCACACCCTGTGTAGAGTGCTTTCAGGCAGCACTGATGCTTCTGGATGGATGTAAAGTGGGTTTCAAATTCCTCTTTCTCCTCCAAGTTCTGGTAGATCCAACACTACCCCAGAGCAGGCCATGTTCTCCCCCTCCTCAGATAATAATAATAACTGATTTCTTATATAGCACTACACACCCTTAGGTCTCAGAGCACCGATAACAGATGACATTATTACCCCACAGTGTGGTACTCAATTTATCGACCTCCAAGGGTGAAAGGCTGAGTCGGCCCTGCCGGGATTCAAGCCTGCGTCAGCAGGCTTTCACAGATATCACAAGCGAGTGTTTAATCCACTGAGCTATCTGACCGTATTGACTTTCTCTGTCTGCCTTGCACCAAAAGTTAGCATTTGAAATATTTCTCTTCTTTCTATCGTTCCTGTCCCTCTTCACTTATAGGCCCAGACTTAGAGAGTGCAAAGAATTGGGGGTGCTGGATCAAAATACAGCGGTGGGGACAACTTTAATTTATGGCATCTTCCCACTGCCTTGAATAAGGGGAAGGGTCCTGTTCCTATTGAAATTATGACTTCTTTACATAGTGAATGGGTAGCTAAATGATGCTCCTTATGGAGCAAACAAATGCATGCATATTCAGGAATTTGGCCGATCGAAGTATCGTTTGAGAGCCGCACCATAGAGGCTCTGTTAGAAATGTTGGCTTTAGAAAATAAAAATAAGAGTTCCACAGATGTAGTATCGCAATACTAAGCATCCTTATTGTAGAAAAAAGAGTGATCTTTTAAGAGATAAAGCTAAAAACACACAAATAATGAATTTACAAGTGAAGCTAAGAGAAAAGAATAGGGAGACAAAGGCGATGGCACAGAAAGTCACCTCAGAACCAAGGTGTCCTCCTTACCTCAATAACCCATACACTTGTCAGGAGGATGACTCAAGATGTCATCTTTCAGCCCCTGTACCCCCAGCTGGTAACTCTCCAGAACCACCAGCGATGCTCGTATCTCCCAAGAGTCACTATCAGCTTTGCAGACTGAGCCCAGACAGGCTCACGAGAACATGCAAAATCTGGAGGTGATGCACCTTCAGCAATCTCCTCTGAAAAAGAAGAAGAATGACGGGGGTCTGATTCAAGATCGATTAGTTCAATAAGTTCAACCAGCACTGTAGATTATTCAGTGCTTACTCCAGAGGAACAAGCTAAAATTGGGAAAGAAGATAAGAAGTTGAAATCCAAATTAAAACATCTGCAGTCGCATAATGTCAAGGAAGGGTTCACCAGCTCTGGTTGGGAGAGAGGACTGGAGGAGAGATGTGCTGCTTAGAATACCTCGAAGCAGGCCTAAGGAGTTGACCAGGTTTCAACATCCCCTTGCAGATATTTAAAGGGAAACATAAGAACAACATGTATGCTTCCTAGGGTATTATGTGTCATGGGAGGAAATCTATCATATGTGTCCCTCTACATGGTTATACAGAAGGGAAAGTGGTTTTAAACACTTGACGTCTACAAAAGTAATATGTTAGGGACAGGCACAGTCAGGGACTTCACAAGGTCTTTTCTGTCAGGGTTCATTAAGCCTGTATCCAAAGCATGGAAAATCCATTACATACTTTCTTTAATTTACAGAATAGGCACGGGATTGGCTTAATAAAAAGGAAGGAGGATATTGGCACCCTTATAGACAGTAAGAGCTAGACTGCTTCTTAATAATGCCCTCCCTAAATATTGTACCTCATACGATCACTCACAATTTGGTAAAAAGGCAAGGTGCAAAATCATCAGCCAAATCATTAAGTACAGAGCAGGAAACCTGTAACAGAACAGCAAAAAAGTCAGGAGCCAAGGAACGGAATTACAAATCAAAAAGATTTGTTTTCAGGGCTCTTTCGAAATTGTGAAGAAGGGGTAGGGTCCTCAATCCAACTCATAAAGCTTTCAACCAAATGGGAGCAATGGAATCAAATATCATGCCGCCAAAGTTTTGTAAAATTTGTATGTGGAACAGTTTTTTTTCCACTGTGAGAATGTAAAGCTCTAGTCGGGGGGTAGGTTTCAGGTGATTTTCAAGGCAGGATGGAGCTTTACCATTAATGCACTTATGGGTCAATGAGAGAATCTTAAAAGAGATGCGCTGTTTGACATGAAATGAATGCAAAGCTTTCCTGGCCTGCTTGAAATGCTCCCTCAGGCTCTGAAAACCCCATTTTAGTTTATCGATTTATACTGGTGCAAACCGCCCATGGGCCTCATCACACCTCAGTAACAATGCCAGATCAGTAAGCAGCAGAACCTCGTAGCCAGATAGTCAAGCAGACGCACAAGGAAGCAATCAAGTGGCATCAAACAGGTGGGTCTTCAGGGCCTTTTTAAAGGCCTCGCGCAAAGATGAAGTACGAATATGTAGAGGAATTTGGTTCCAGAATTTAGGCGCCCATGAATAAAATGCACGCCCCCCGAATCTTTCCAGTTTTACTCTTGGGACTTCAAGAAGATGCTCAGACGAGGAGCGCAAGACTCTAGTGTGTAAGACTGGTTTGATATGTTTACTGAGATAAGGAGGCGCATTACCTTTAGTACAGGTAAATGTGATAGTAGCTACCTTATGGGCAATCCTTTGTTTCACCGGGAGCCAATGCAAATGTCGCCTGGCTGAGGAAACATGATCCCTTTTGGAAATGCCAGAAACCAGGCGGACCGTGTTGTTCTGAATCGTCTGAAGAGTGGATAGAACTGTGGAGTCAGCCCCTGCCAAAAGGCTGTTACAATAATCGATTCTGGAGTGAATTAAAGCTCCTGTGACACGAGCCAAATTAGAATGGGAGAGGTAGGGTTTTATCTGATGAAGAAGCTTAATTACATACGCGCATGTAGATTTTAGATGAAGTGCGTGTTTTTTCATGCTCAAGTTAGCATCCACAACCACACCTAGTGTTTTCACACTGCGAGTCACATCGATGTTGGTGCCTTCTATGGA
>JAVHNH010000046.1:0-13180 GCA_034783935.1 Desmognathus catahoula
GGTATCTGAATTCAGATCCCCTAAATCTGTGCACACTGAAGGGGCTCAAAGGAGAGCCGATAATATCAGTTTTCACTTGAGCCCCCACCTGCTGTCATGCTGCACAGCAAAAGTGAGATTGTGGCATTTACCAGCAGTGGGCTTCCAGGTTTCCCTGTCCTGTGTCAGCTGTTTACAAACAGCTGACGTGGGGTAGGGAAAAGGGGGCCCGATATGGAAGGGGAAACTTGTTACTCTTTCATATCGGGCTCCGGTGGTCTCCTTGCTGTTTGAGGATCCAAGTAGTAGATCCCAAACAGAATGGGGATGAGAATGCAACGCTCATGCCCTCCACCAGACAGAGATGCCAGCAGAGGACGTGACTATCACCTCCTCTGCCTAGAAGGGTTAAAGTTGGTCTAATAATTTAAAAGTTAAAACAGATCTTTCTCCTCTACAATTCCATGCAGCGATTTGGGCTGTACCTTGGCTACAAATTGAGTATTTTGCCTTTGGGGAAATAAAATAAAACATCCCTTCGGCCGTCTAAACCAAATATCTTTAAAACCACCTTATGCTTCTGTACAAAACTTGGCCAAAATGTTCTCTATTGGCCAACCACTTTTTGTTGTAAATTTCATGCCGATTCGTCATTTGGTTCAAAAGTAATAAGCAATAGAAAGTTCCTTTGTAAAATATATTGTAACTTAACTCTTAGGCGGCGACTGCCCCTAAGAATGTAAAACCAACTGTAGCTAGGTGACATATGTGTAGGATAAGAATGGATGCTTTACCAACTGCAGTTAGTAAAATCAGGGAGAAGAACTGGGTCCTATGTGGCACCCCGATGCCTTCGGGATCCGGTGCTTGATCAGTAAATAAATAAAAGAATAAATGTGACACTATGGATATGGAAACAACTGACTATGTACTTATCTTTTGCCCTCTATATGCTGTTCTTAGCCTCTCCCAAGATCTTCAGGATATTTACAATGGAAATGTCTGTTTTTTTATTGAAAATTACTTTTAGATATGAGAATGATTTCGGCAGTGTACTTCTTCCAGGGATTACATCCAGTAAGAAAGAAGCAATTGTCTGGTCTGTGCTATTAAAATGAGAATTTAAAGGAGCACTCTCATCACAATGAACAGAATACATATAAAGGTGTTTTGTAAAGAGAATTAAAACCTGCCTATACTTTCTTTTTTCCATTTTCCATGAAAATGTTTTTTTTTGAATAGTGTTAGTGTCAAAATGTGATGTGATGTAATGCTTTTTTGGATGCAATTCCACAGCTCACCACTGGAGGGCAGCAAAGGTTCTGCGTAGGAAAGCTCTCTGCAGCTATTTGGTGTTTGAATTTTGACCCAGGAAGTCGAGTTAATGCACTACTTTAAAAGTGTAATTACTGTAAAACTAAGCATTTTTCAAACAAATGACAAATTACATTTCTGTATAAGTTTTGAAGGAGAATAGAAAGAGCTAATGTTGTGATAGTTCTGATGGAGCCCCTAGAATCTTCTAACAAGTGCATAATTTTAATAAGTAATGTGTGTGCTGAACATACATTTGTATATTTAGAATATAGTTATATTGTATGCTTTTTATTTGAATTAGAATGCATATACTCTATGCACTGTATGTAGCTTATCCTTTATTGATTGGTTACAATCTGAAATAAAGCATGAGGGTAATGTTTGATTCATTCATTCATTAGTTTGTTCGTGTTTTATAGTGGTGTGGTGTTTCACTGCACCTTGCTCTCTTTGCCCCTTCTTGCACACTTTGTTTTCAGTATTGGTCTGTTACACACTGCAAAGATAAGTAAATAACTATTTATAAAAATGTTGGGGGTCAAAGACACTTCTCAAATGAGGTTTAACTCACTCAGTTGAGATACACGTTGTGCCTGACTCCTCTACATCTCCATGGCGGTCCAATGCAATGTTTACCCAAAGTAGAGTTCACCTCACACTTGAGGTGAACCCCCTCGGGGACTCCTGCATAATGCTTTTGCAGCTTACAGTACTTACAGTTCAGTGATTCATTATGCGGCATTTGCTTTCAAAGGCAATGATATAAGCTTCACCACGTCAGAAGATGACCATTAAAGTTAACAATATTTGCTAATATTACCATAATTACTACTGCATATCTGACTCAATGCAAAAGGGACAGTTCAATCCACCACTTTTCTTTTTTCTTTTAAGTGTTCTTAGTCACCTGAATGCAATTCCACTCATTTTTAGTTATATAGCTGTTTAATAATACAGGATTTCGGCGATTGATTTTCTTCCCTGGCTGCATCCATTTTGTGCTCTGACAATCCTTATGGCGCAAGCTACATTGCTATTCTTTTTATCTTCTGCAGAGTACAGTGGATAAAAAGAAAAACAATGTAGCTTGTGCCAAATGGATTGGCTAAACAATCAGTCATACCACAAAATGGATGCAGCCAGGGAAGGAAATCAAGCACTGAAAACCTGTATTATTTAACACCTTTAAAACAAAAAACAAGGAACATTGCTTTCAGGCGACTAAGAACACTTCAAAGAAAAAAAAGTGGTTGCCTGAACTGTCTCTTTAATACAATATGTATGGACAATGTACAAATAAATGTGTTAAATAATTGTAGAACCTTTGTAACAGAGTTTAAAAACCTTATTAATGAAATAGTTCTTAAAATCCTGTAAAAACAGTATGTTATGACTTAATTAAGATGTGTATTGTATGTTATTTAAAGGACTTAGTATTACCCCAGAATTAGACTAACTGTACATGATAAATATAAGAGCAAAGACAGTTTTTTTTATTTTCACGAATATGACAGAGAAAGAATAATCAGCCTAGAAAGCTGATTATTTATATTTTCCAATAATACTGCCATCTCTTTATACTTTGATTCCTAGATGTTTGTAGATAAGAATCTAAAGTAGGCCAGGATACCACCAGCCTTTTGATCATTTCCTTGAGCAAGACTAGGAAAAGAATCATCACTAAAGATAGGTGAAATATAGGAAAATGTTACAGTGGAACAGAACCACAAAAACCTTTTTTCCAGTTTATTTTTGCAAATATTTTCTGCTTTTCAATTTTTTTTTTCAGTTTGCTGCTATAAAATGTATCCCCAGCATATTCAAAAGGTGTGCACAAAATGTTGTTCCGACATTTTATGGTCCATCAAGAACTTTCATACACCAATTACAAGGAGAACGAGAGCCGGAGGTCAGTCCTTGCTCCAAAAGCCTGGGATCTTCTACCGGCCTGCCTGCGCACTACTATGTCCTTTTGAAGATTTAAAAAGATGCTGAAACCACAGTGAGATGGAGTTCTAAGAGTCTCCGGTTTTGAGTTGGACCCTCAGTTTGATGACTCTCCAGCCTTCCGGTCTTTTTGCTAGCGTAACAGTTTTTTTACTCTTGTTTGGTTTGTACTTTTTGTTTTGTCGTTGGTAACATTTTATTTGTAATTGTGCCTTGAAGCCACAGCGGAGTGCGCTGAGAAATAAATCATTCATTCATTCTGATGGCAGAATGTCAACACTGATCACCTGCATGGCTGAAAGAACATTTTCCATCCTTCTGCGGAAAATACAGATGCAGAATTACCGGAAAGTCCAGTTTTTCTGCCCATCCCTCAGCAGTAAAAAGGTAACAGTGACTCTGAAGCAGAAAAATACTACTTTTGTTGGTCTTGCCTTCATTGTAGCCAATTAGATAAAGTATGGGGCTATGCAAGGTGTTAAGTCACCAATTTGTCTTCTTACCTGAGGCCTACTGTCCTGAGATATGGTGAATTTTAAGTTTAAATATGCCAAGGGTTACAAACAGAGATGTATGGATCAGAGGATGATGCATATGGATAAGAGAATATGGTAAGGATAGTGCCAGGGAAGATGACCAGCCAGATACAACAGATGAATAAGAAAAGGTAAATAAAGTGATATTGAAGTATTATGGCAATCACTTATGCCAGAATGTTGCCCTTGAATAAAGCACTCCCATTAAAAGCAATTGGCAACAAAGTTCAAAATAGTTTCCAAATGTTAAACCACTCAAACAGCAACGTTTCTGCGCCATAATTTAGCCAAAATAAATTGCTAATATCTGAGGGTAAAATATATCATCAACCAATAAATAAATATCTGTTCATGTAAAATTCACCAAATAAAAAACATTGAAAAAATAAAGCCATCTCGAAAATCTCAGTTTCATTTTCTTTGTCCAACCAACCAGCCATGTAACGAGGGGCCATTACACACAACCCACAAATATTATCTTTATTTAGTCCGCAATGAACATTCAACCTGATATTCTACGAAAGTCAAAACTATGATCACATCTTTGCAGATCAAAGATTAATTTAAGGACTTTTTTCTGCCCTAATTAGAGATTTTGGTATAACAGAGGCTAACATTGTGCTTCTCCACATCACCAGAGCCTGGCCTAAAACCTTTGTTTTACTCTCTGCTCCCTGAATTTTGTTCTCCCGATATAGGGCCAAATTGAGAAAGATTGGCACAGGTCTTAAGATTGCACCTTTCAGCAGGTGCATCCTTGCAACCAGTAACAGGGTTTCAAATTAGCAGTAGCCCAGGAGCCTGGGGCTCCTTATTTTCAATTCAGGATCCCTGCTTTGCTCCTGTAGGTAGCCACTTGGCTCCTCACACTTTTATTTTGGAACAGAGGTCTAAATCAGAATACATTAACATGTTAAGGTTTGATCAAAGCTGCTGTGGCTGTGTTCTACTACTCAAAGTATAGAACATCATGGCTGGGAGAGTGGGCAGGCACAGCATGAGCTTGCAGGTGAAGATCATTGCAACTGAGGGTTGCAGCGAATGCAAATATGGCTGAAGGGAAAATGGAGTATAGCAGGCAGATGGGCTTCGGCCGGTGCAGCCAAGTAAGCACATGCAGAAGAGAACAGTAGGTTCTGAGAATCACAGCTGATGGTGTAAGTGCATAATAGAATGCAGACAAACAGGGTCATTGCTGGTTTTGCGAAGCGAAGAAAAATACGTAAAAATATGCGAGCTCGCATTTTTTAACACTTTTTTTGCCTCGCAAAATTATGGGCTGTGCGGAGTAAAATCCACACAGCCCTCGCAAAAAAATCACAAACAACTTGCAAAACTGTTCGTGTTTTTTTTGCGAGTGGCACGCATAATTGTTGGTTTCCCCCATGCAAAAACAATGTGTGCAATTATGCGAGCCGCTCGCAAAACAGTAAAGTTGGTCCCTACCGTGCATAGGGACCAACTTTACTATCCATTTTGTGAATGAGGCCCTCTGGGCCCCTTTGACAAAATTAAAAAACCCTTCATTCACAACGCGCGAGCGTTATGAAGGAAAGTTTTATTGTGAATGGAATCTTTTTACAAAGATTCCATTCACAAAATAAATGCCGAAGACTAATGGCATTGCCAATGCTGATCTTTGGCATTTGGTGTGGGATCTATGGCAACGTATTTAAATGCGAATGAGTGGTTGCTCGCATGCATATGTGCAAAAGCCTACCGATTTGCATTTTAAAACTCATAATAATGCGAGCCGGCCATATAAAAAATGTGCATGGCTGGAGCCCTCGCATTATTATACGCCTCGCAAATTATGGCTCAAAGGCCATAATGAGGCTGAAAAAGTGCAGAAAAGCATGTCTGGGCAACTGGGCACAGAGGAGCAGAGTCATAACAGGAGGTGCATCAAACTATTACCGCGTTGTGAAAAATAAGTGTATAGAGAAGCAGGAATGATAATTTACAGCGCAATGTGGCTGGCATGTGTAGTAGATGAGAAAAAACTATGGGTACATTTGATAAAAATGATAACTGGCAACAGACTTATTTTTCAGAAATTCAAAATTGTGTGTTCCTTAATCTTCATGAAGGCTCCAAAATATATGAGCCAAGGAGCCCGGTGGACTAACACCAAAAATGTTCTTAATTTCTTACGCTGAGTAAGGACATTCCAGCTCCTAGGCCATCATGATGCACCTGTGTGTTTTAGAAAGAATCACAGCACATCTAAGACCAGTGCAGGCCTGCAGATCTGACATGCATGAGCACATTTCAGATGTAAAAAGTGCATCTACTTCTGGGCCAGTGCTTGGGGTGTGTGAGTGAACACCTTCCAGATCAGCTGTGGCAATATCCAGGAGCCTTGACCCATGTAACTTCTCCAAAAGCTTTCAAGGGCAGCTGTCTATGACAGCTGAAACACACACCTTTATATAACATTTTCTTTTCTTCAGTCTGTGGTCCAATCTTCATGCTCGTTCCTTTTCTTCTTCCTCATTTTCTCATTTATTCTTTTTTCTCTTTTATCCTTTCTCTTTCCTACTATCATTCTTCCACTCTTTCTGTCTCTTATAATTTCTATTCCTTTCAATTTGCTTTTCTCGTATCCTTTTGTTTTTACTTCCCTTATTCTTTTTCTTTCATTTTGTCTATTTCTTTTTTCTTTTATTCCATCTTTCTTCCATTCTAGCTTTTTTTCTTTTTCCCTCTTTTTTATGAGATTATTTATGGACCCTGAATTCTTCCATTTCATTTTCAGGGTCCTTCTCATAGTTTCAGGTCTTTGGTGCATCTTAGGTCATAGATAAAGGAAAGATTGTTCAGTCACTTATCTTCCTAGTTTCAAGTAATCTATGATTGTTATTATATTCTCCTCCATGATTTGGGCAGATCTCTATGAAACGGGCAGTGGTGCCCTTGACCAGCACAAGCAGAAGAAACGACAGGCAGGAAAACACAGAAGGCTCAGGGCCATGATTTTGGTGGCATGAGAAAAAGAAAATACAGCAAGCTCAGGGAGCGATAGAGCAAGGGAAACAGAAAGGAAGATGCACAGAAGAGGCACGCTGACAAAGACACAAAGAGTGGACAGATATACAAGGAAGGGAGAGGGAATTGGAGTTTGCCAGACCAGAACTTTGTCATGTGGTAGTTGTGGACCCAGTAGAGAGACCTCAGCCTGGGGAATCCGACTACCTATACAGAGCCAGAAATCCCCCAGTTTTCGTCCTCCAATTTGGTGGGCAAGTTCCCAGGGCCCTGGAGAAAGGGGTAGATTGCAGCTGCCAACAATCTCTTCTTCTATCAGGCCATAAAATGCCTGGTTTGACACAGTACAAAGGAGACAGAGGAAGGGCTGCAGAGAACAAAGAGGGCTCCTTGGCTGCAGGGGGTTGTGAAGGGGTGTCCTGTTTCCCAGGTTCTTAGGGGATGAGGGGCAGGCAGGCGGATTTGAGGACAATCATGGCTAATTGACAGGGGAATTTTGAGAGATCCAGGCCTGTTGCACACACAGTCAGATGTGTCTGTGAAGTCACCCTGATGCTGAGGTGACCATGATAAGAGGTACACAGTGAATGGCAAATAGGAACAGGGACAGACTAAGAACACTATAACCAGTAGACATACAGGTTGGTGGGACTACAGGGTGGGTAGACAAGCAGCAGCAGAGGACAGAGGAGCAGAGAGGGACAGAGACACATGTGGGGAAAGCAGACTGACCCCAGTGCAGGGTCAGGGTACAAAGGGACAAGGATATGGTACAGGAAAGCACACAGGGTAGGCAGGATGCAGCAGACAACACAGATGTATAATATCACATGGCAATATATAAACAATAATTTAGAGAGTTACATAAGATCACAGCAAATAAATAGCACCAAATAATAGAAAAATAATCCATGCAGCGTAATCCATAATGCTACTACCTGGCAAACAATGTCTATAACTACGGTGTTCAGTTTGTCACAGCTAATTCATGGCAGTGGTGGGCGTTGCATGCTAAGTCATGCAGCATAAACATAATATGTGGTACAGCAATACACAAACCCAATCCCCAACACGTCACTCTACAGTTACACCACAGCATATTGTAACACAAATTACATGACACTGGGCCTGTCACAGCAAATCATATCAGTGAAACATAATTCATAAGTCAGTAAGCAAAAGGAGTATTCCAGAAAGGTGGAATGCACTTCCATATCTTTTGTTCTTTTTCCTCATATGAGGCCTGCCGAGTATGCAACAATGGGGGTAGGTCTGGCTTAGGGTCTGGCACGGGCTGTGAGGGCATGAGGAGTGCTGGTGACTGGTGCTCAACATGGTCTACCTGGATGAGCCAGATGACCAGACTAAGCTTTCTAGTTTTGGTGTTCCATGAGGAAGACCACCTGCTAACCTTAGGCCTATGCAGAGCTGACCTTATGCTAACAGTGGATGTGACAGAGGGGTGCTTTCTAGCCATGAAAAAGTGCCTAGTAGAATTCCTCATTCTGACAGGCAACTAACCTAACACTAGGCTTATCCAAGGGACCAGAAGAGGAGGGGAGAGCAAGGGCGATAAATGGCTCAAATCAGTTACTCACACTATTGCTTTCCAAGCAGATACACATGTACACCCTACCAGTTATACAAGAGAGCAGTGTTGTTCAATTAGGTTGGTTCCTTCAAGACAGTGCTTAAACTCAAGTCCCTATGTTGGTCTTCAGACATAAACACAGCAGACAGGCCATATACGTCGGTTATCAGAGCTTTGGTCTAATTTCTCCTAGACAGACTAGTATCCAGCAACATATATGCATATTTTCAAAAAGACAGTGACAGGACAAACATACCAGTTAATGAAACTGTGGATAAACTCTCAGGTGTCCCTAAAATTACAGACAGCAGGCAAGCAAAGATGTTGGCATTAGCAGCACAGGGTATGACATGAGCAGATCCTTAGCCAACGAGCGGGTAATGCCCGAGGATCAGCAGCTTAATGAACCCGCAAAGCCGCGTTATAAATGCTTTTAAATAAATAAATAAATAAATAAATAGATAAATAAATAACTCATGAGCACTCAGGGGAGGCAGTCATGAGCTACCTCGAGCCACCACAGAACTGACCCTTACTGGGTGTATAGATGGGCAGATACAGGGGCAGAACTGCTTGGTTTCACTAGAGCCCTGCACTTTAGTTCAGGTGGAATAGTTAGGTTTCCTCACAGGGAACCAGACTCCTAAAAAACCAAAACCGGACTCACAGGACAAAGCAGGTTCTAGTTGCTAATGAGGCAGCAGGCTGTCCCATTAGCAAGCAGAAGGTCCTGATCAGATGAGTGAGGTGTGTGACCTCCTCATTGCAGGAAGTGCACCACACCCCTTTGGTGCCTCTAAGGTACCCGTCTGTGTTTGATGGATGCCTGACTGAGGTGGCGCCTCTTACCTCAGTTCCAAGAGTTTAACAGGCAGCAGCCAGCCAGCAGCAAGTAGTTGGTAGCAGGTGAGCGACACACAGCTGGGCTGGTGAGCAAGTCTGGACTGTTCATGGCTTCAGCTGGGCTGGTGATCATCAGGATTGGCAGAAGGGAGTCAGTCGGCCGTCTCTTCTGTGCTGGTGGTTTGGGAGGTGTCAGTCAGGGCTGTCTGGCAGGCTGAACTGGACAAGCACCAGGGTTGTGCCATATGAGTCACACTGTACCATCTGTGGACTTTGGGGTTTTCCATAACAACAGGGAGGGTGGCTGTTAGGGGACACTGGTCGTGCCACAGAACAGGCCAAGGTTTACTCTTTTGCATTGTGTTGCAGCGTCTCTCACCTTCATGGCTCTGCCCACATACCAATCACCAAAACCAGCACTTGCTGGACACCACTGGACACCAACATCCACTGGACATCAACACCATATTGCAGGGTTTATGTTCTTTATTCTGGTACAGCAAACACACAGGTACAGGAGACGGAGGTGCAGACAGGGATACAGGCTGGCAGACAGGCTTGCAGGCATGTGGGCCCTGGCTGGAGGTCCTGTGAAGGTATGGTGGGTAACCCTGGGTAAGGGCTGGGTGAGAGGAGAAGGGGAGCTACAGAGCTGCAGGGCTGATGCATGTGGCCAGCTCAAGGAAATGGAGCAAAAGGCATGAAAGCACAGGGGGCTCAGGGCCATGGGCAGAGGTGCACACAGCTGGCAGAAGAGAGAGGAGCAACAGGCAGGAAAAGAGCAGAAGGCGCAGAGTCACGGGCAGAAGTGCAAGTGGCCAGCACAAAGAAAAGAAGCAAGAGGCAGGAAAGCACAGAAGGTTCAGGGCTGTGGGGAGAGGTGCATGCAGCTGGCATGAGAGAGAATTAGAGAGGGAGAGAGAGAATATACAGGTACCGGCACCCGTCACAAGAGAAAGGCAGAACATCCAGAAGGCTCTGTGCCACAGGCAGTGGTGCACAAAGGTGGAACAAGGAAAAGAAGCGAAAGGCAGGAAAATGCAGAAGACTCAAGGCCACAAACAGAGGTGCAAGCAGCTCACACAAGAGAGAGAAAGAGAAAATGCAGAAGAGGAAGAACATCCAGAATGTTCTGGGCCACAGGCAGAGGTGCCCATGGATGGCACAAGGAGAAGAAGCAACAGGCAGGAAAGTGCAGAAGGCTCAGGGCTACAGGCAGTATGCAAATTTTGCAGAATAGCATTTGTTAAAGGCAGCAAATACAGAAACATTTGCTTTAATGAAATAGGCATTTTAAAGTACTAATTAAATAATTTAAAATGCATTCAAAAAATGTAGAGTCATTTTGGCACTGGTGTATCCTTTTAACCTGGGCCTTCTTGCACTGATCAGCTTTTCTCTTGTACCAGGTGAGTCTTGTTATCTGTAAGTGTTTTCTATTTCCTTTGATAATACAAGTGGTTGTCTTGAAAGGAGGCCAGGTTCCTGGTTGCTCTGGTTCCTATCATAGTTGAGGTAGAGTTTCTACCACTGGTGGCTGCTGACTCAGTTGTTTCTGTTCTGAGTCATAAGCAACTGCAATGACTCTTAGCATCCTGCCCTGGTCCTGCACATCCTCTGCTTCTCTGCCATATCTCCTGCTGTCCCTCGAGTATACCTCACAGTAACGGCATCCTCTAGGAATTTTGGGAAGGCTTGCCCTTTCCCTGTTTGACCTCTAGTCTTAACTATTCCTTCACTGGGCTCTGTTCACAGATTTTAGAAGGATCTTCTCCTTTCTATCAGTCTTAACCTCCACGTCTCCACTGTAGGGTTCTCTCCACTTAACCAGTTACATTCTATTCTCTTAGTGTCTTTAGGTGGTAAATTAAAAGAAAAGTTCATGCAAAAAGTTTTATAGTCTTCTGTAGATAGAAAAATTACATTGAAAGTTCAGGAGCACAGGAACACTGTTCTGAGGTGGGGCTGGCTGACGTTATAGCTGAACAGGGCAAGTAATATCAATTGTGTGAGGACACCTAAAGTGAGGAGTAGCTGCAGCCCCTGTTGCACCCCTACAGTAGTTTCAGTGCCACTGTAACAATTGCACACAACAGGTCTGTAATTTTTTTGCATAAGCCACATTCTCCCTGGGGAGTGATGGATACACAGCACCACGGCCAGTCTATCTTCCAAATGGATCTCTCTCTTTAGTATATATTCAAATGTGGTCAGAGGATCAGGCAATTCCAACATCTTGAACGTGATTGGTGGCCTGGTGAATTAATACTACACCCGCTGCTCTACCCATTATTGTGGGCTGAGACAGGAGATGATCTTCAGGGACTAGCTCATACACCGCAGCTGTGCTGGCTTCCATGAGCCATAATTCAGTCATGGTCAAGAAAGACAAAGAATTATCCTCAAACAGGTCATGGATCAGATTGGCATTTGAAATAACGGATCTGACATTAGTAAGGGTAAACAATTCTAGCATGTTCTTAGATGCCTCCTGACCCTTCTGGTTGAAGTGGGCTGTGGTCTTATCCTCTGCAGAAGAGGGATTCATAGAAACGTCAATTGACAATGTTATAATCTCCCACCTGTGGCATTATTTTAGAGGGAAGCTCCTTCTCCCATAGATCCAGACATGACCAGTCTCTGCAGGGAGCTACTTGAGGAGAGGAAATAATGACCTATGCTAATCTTGTGATTCCGCTGCACAGGTGTCCAACCCGATATAGAAATGTGGCCGGCCCAAGAAAAATGTAGCAATGTAGTGGGGCCAAGGCTTGTAGACTTGCCCTTACATAGATGCCCTGGTCTTTACATGTGTTCTTACTCAGTTGAGAGAAACTGGCTACTTACAGACTTTCCTCACTGGTCGCCAATAATGGGGCTAGACCATTTTCACCACAAAAGGGAGTATCTCATACCAGGGCAAAGCAAGGTTCTATCGAGCATAAGTCATTTATATTCCGCACAGCAAAGGTCCCCTGATGCAGAGCAAAAGAGGATGGTAATGTTCTACTTGCCATGAGAGACAGGTGCATCCTACCCATTGATTTTCATGAAAACTGGTTATGTTGGTGGCATGTGGCTCTGTCAGGCATGGATGGGGCTCAGATGGGCAGGACCCTTTGCTTCTTCCATTTGACTCTGACTGACAGCTCTGCCTGCCACCACTGTCCTTCTTCATTTTCTTCCCTTGTACTGGACTCCCTGGTGGGCAAGGCCACAGTGGTAGCATCCAGTGTCATGCTCAGACACCACAACCTTGTACTCATCACCAGACACAATGAAGCAGGAGATTTCTCTTGCTATGACTGCTGGCTCATTTGCAACTACCCTATTCACAGAGTCTATTCTCCCTTTGAGTGGAATCTTCGTAGGAACCAACTTTGGTGGTGGTGTTCTTAATAATAATAATCAATATTGGAAACTTTCATTCATTATCACTTTTTCTGTAAAGTCTCTTACCAAATTTCAAAGACAAAATCCTGAGGAATTTTGTGAGGTCAACCATTTTTCTAATTTTTCACCATTTATGCAAAAGGCATAATGACCGCTCCCCCTCTCCACCCAGACCCCACAGGTTTAAAACGTGAATACAGTGATTGGGCTCAATGACTTGAGCCTGATCACAAATGTCCCCTCCTACTGAAGATCTTAGATCGTTTGCGTACCTCCAGGTGCAAAAATTCCTAGAGGACAATCATGTCCTTGGTCTTTGTCAATCTGGATTCCGTGCCAAGCATGGGACAGAGACAGCCCTCATTGACCTTAAGGCCAACATATCCAAGATCATCAAGAATGGCTGACTGGCCCTCCTCATGTTGCTGGGCTTGTCCAACGCCTTTGATCTTGTTGATCATCGCATCCTCACCACCCAGCTCACCTCCTCTTCCTGCTTCTCCACAGCAGCCGCCGCTTGGATTGACTCCTTTCTCTCCGGGAGATCCGCCAGAGTGTTCTCTGGCTCCAGCTCAGCCTCCCCGGC
>JAVHNH010000047.1:0-13012 GCA_034783935.1 Desmognathus catahoula
ATTTTTGTTTCTAATGGTTCCATTCAAACCACTCTATTTACCAAGCCTACTGACCAGAACTCCTTACTGGACTATGGCAGTTTTCATCCTGGTCCTCTAAGAAACAACTTGCCTTATAGTCAGTTTCTTAGGGTTAAGCGCAATTGTACTTCTAAAGAAGAATTTAACAAACATGCTGACAAATTGGAACAGAAACTGATGAATAGGAATTATCCGGTTAAAGTTATTCGTCAGTGTAGGAAGAGGGCCAATAACACCCATCGGGATGTTACTTTACAGGAACATACCAAAACACCTAAACCAAATCTGGTTTGTGTGACCACGTTCAATACTGCTAGCTACCAAATTGCCAAAATTATCAGGAAACATTGGCATATACTAAATGTTGGGCCAACCCATCTAGAAAAACCACTGATGGCTTACAAGAGGAGCAAGAATTTAAAAGACTCCATTGTACGGTCTGATGTCAGACTTCAGTCTGACATCCATGATTCCCAAACCTTAGAATATCTATGGGGTTGGACAGACAAAAGAATTGTAGATCCGGTTCTAGGTAATTATTGTTGCGGTTCCTGCAGTATCTGTGAGCAAGCTCTGACTGGCCCAGAGTTGGATTTGGGTCGCCCCGACAGGTGGTTTCTAAGAAATCACACTAACTGCAACACATCTTGGGTTATATATGTGATCAAGTGCCCTTGTTCATTATTCTATGTTGGTAAGACTGAGAGGATTTTTAAGGAAAGATTTATCGAGCATAAGTCAAGAGTTAGACGAGGCAAATCTGACGCTCCACTAGTAGCACATTGCTGTAGTAACAATCATACACCTGAGAGCCTACGCTGGTGCATCTTAGAGGTTGTTTTTTCGCCTGATTTAGATCAAAGAGCACGCAAATTATCAATGAGAGAACACCATTGGATTTATCACTTGGAGACGCACGCAACAGGTCTTAATAGGGACTTCAATTGGAATTCCTAGATCTACCAGCCCGTGATCAGTAGAGCTTTGAACACGTTGTGTTCATTCTGTTAATATTGTGATGATCCATTCTAACAGTGCTTTTGAGTCTTCATCTTGGGCTAATATAAATATTACAGATTTGCGTGGGCATTGTCTCTACTCTGTGTGTCCATTGTGGGTTGTTTTCCACTCATTCCAGTATAGAGTGTTGCTTTATCAGTGCGACAAACACGTGCTTTGTCTGCCTTCTTCAGCTCATCTGTATGAATATTTGTGCATTTTCTACACATTTACCTGCGTTGTTTTGTCTTTTCAATATGGCGGGTGTGTCACACTTTTATTCCAGTATGGAGCGTTGTTTTATCGGTGTAGCGCTCACGCGTTTTTGTCTTGACTCTTCAGCTCACTCGGATGAATATTCGTGTATTTTCTACACAGTCACTTAGGTGTTTTGCCTTTTCAATATGGCGGGCTTGTTATACTTCTTTAGTAGTGGTCAAGGTTCTTCATTTCTATTGGGAGGCGCAAAAGTCAGCTGCCCCGTCCTAGGCCAATCGGGGGGCGTGTGTTTCTCTTTTAAAATACAGCAATTACGGACATTCGTCTCGGTCTGGGCGCAGCATTTAGCGGCGTTCGTCTAGGGAGGAGGTCCCCTCGATGGCTACTCCGCCAGTTTTCAACAACAGGTCAGTTCCGTACGATGCCTCTTGTAGAGGCGATTGTATTGAGATTTTTTCTCTCTATCTTTCCATGGCAGTACAAGGTTTGTTTGTAGGTGACGGCCCTGGCTTCATTATTGTTGTGTGTTTGCAGGTTTGGAACACTCGGTTTCTCTACGCCATCGATTATGCTAAACAGCACCTTATTTAGGTAATTTTGACTTTTATGGTATTTTTCTATATCTCTGGATGCGTTCCATCTGTTGTTTATGGGCTTTCTGTGGCTCTATTTTTTCTAGATGTGTGCCTTAATGGAGCAATGAAATTTAGCATTTTCTGCATCGTTCTCTGGAATTTAGCATCATTTCCGACTACTGGTGAGTGATCAGCTTTTTGTATATGTTTGGGAAACGAGCAGATGTCATTGTGAGTGTTGCTTGTACATTTGACTATACCGCAACTGTTTTAATGGAGTGCCTTCAAAATCATCTTTCATTATAGGTCTCTCGTTTGACCTACACATTACTGAACTGCCCCGGTTTTGATCTGTTGAGACTTTCCTTCACCTTCGAAATGCATAACACCTATGTGCTGTATATTGATTTAACGTACACACGCACAAGCAGGATGTGGGCTTACTTAGAAAGACTGTGTTCGTTATGATTCAATTCTAGGTGAGTTGTTTTCACCATTTTTAATGAGGGTGTTATTGGGTGTTTTTGAATGAGTATGCTGTATATATGTGGTGAATATAGGAGGCCAATCGTTCTGAGTGCCCGGCACCCTATGTGCTCCAATGCTACATAGTGTCAGATTAGTAGTATGAATTGCTACTTGCTTCACACAAAGAAACAAAGTGCTGTTGTTTTGCTGCAGTTTTTCATTTGTGAAAGGAGTTAAATAAGAAATAAATCAACGTTGATATTTTCGATTATTACAAATTAAGCTCATTAATAATTAATAGCATCTAGAGATAGTATTTGGTCTGTCTGCCTTTTGTATCATTGAAAGTTTGTTTTTCTACATTCTTTTCAGTGTATTACAATGTTTCTGTGAAATGAAATAATCTTGTCAAGACTACCCTTCAAACTTCTGTCCCTGATGAGAGTGCGGAATTCCTTTCATCAAATGCACCGAAACAAGCAGGCCATGCCATCTGGCCTTGTCGGACTGTCATTGCAAATAACATCGTGCAACAGTTTGTGGGGAAATCTGTAGAAAACATTCATTGTTTTTCTTCTTTGTGTTTTTTCTGTACTCGCCTAGCAATAATTTTGTGTGGTTTAGAGCCTTCATAAATAATGATTTACACTATTCAAGTTGGTTATGAATGGTTGCAGAATGAGAGTGATATGAATGTGAGATTTTGATTGATTCGTTCTATACAATGCATTTGCACTGCACTATTTATATATATATGTTTACATTTCAATAAAATGTGGTATATTTTTTCTATCAATTGATATGTTGTGGTGTTACTTGGTTCGTGAGTTGTGAGATATTTCTTGATTTTACAAAACGTTTCTACCCAGGATATATCTTGCAAAGACTGGGGATTCCTTCTGTTATTTGTCTATAGGTACTGGCTACGTTGGTCAGGGGAATCATACTGTTGACAGTTTTTGACAACAGTGGTTAGCATGGAGCATGAGTGTGTGAGTACTCAGATTAGTGTATGGCCTCGAGGTTTGGATGGGCTGTTTTTTCTAGATTAATAAATTATATTTTTTTGAGATTAACAGCATTATGTGCTGAATTTCTCAATTGTGTTTTACTTGTTTCATTCGTTGATATTTTGTTTTTGGAATTCTTTTTTATTTTCCTTTCTTTTTTCCTTGTTTCTTTTGAGGTTGTGTACTTGTTTGGCCTGTGTGGCCTTTGGACATCGTTATGTCTTCTGATAATCTTCTAAGCTACACAGAGGATTATATTGCGGAGTTGTTAAAAAATGCAGGGTCTATCAGTTCCTCGTCTGAAGGGGTTTCGTTCAAGCAGGCATCTGCCTGGGACGAATTATCCAATAATAAGAAACGCTTGATCCGCACTAACCTCCATGAACTCACTAATTTAGAACATCTTAAGAGCAAAACCCTCCCACAAGGATTAATTGTACCTAATGAACCCAAAGTGTTTTTAGACAAAGAAAAGTTTAGAACTAATTGGGCCCATATCGCCAACAAATGTGGGAGGGATTGGGTGGTCCTTGTTATAGAAACAGCACGTGAGGTCTCCCTGGAGATAGTGGAAGAGATACAGAAGACAGAAAATGAACTTAAAACAGCGAGCACACATGCAGCCTTCAAAAAACGTCTTGATGAAATTGAGAAGGAAATAAAGGATTTTAAGGATAGTACAACACTGCAAAAAATTAAAACTTTGAAAAAAAGTGTGGAAGAGTTCTCTATTGCAAAAAAATTTCCATATGTACAGTCTGACTATCTCTCTAAAAAACAATCAACTGGCAATATTGGTTCCCAATCTCGCAATGTTCGCTTTAGAACTAATTCTTACAGTAGTTACAGTAGTGATGATGACCAACAACAGCGTGGTAACTTTCAACAAAGGGGCAACTATAGAGGCCGTCGTTTCTTCCGCGGTCCCCGCAGGGGTAATGGCCGAGGCCATTTTTTAGGCCAAACGATCAACAACCAAGACGAAGAGGATGCAGAGGTGATTATACACGCAGGACAAAGGTACAAGAAAATACAATAATTAATTTATCTGATCATAGACTCACGGAAACTGAGATTAATGTACTAAATAAGGGGTTAGGTTATGTCAGTACTTGTAACTATGAACCTATCTTGTTTAGACAGGAGTGGACCCAATTCATCAGAAAAATCAAACTTAAAAAGTTTTTTGAGAATAACAGCTTCACCCCGGTCCCCAACGAAACAGGTCTTCGTGTTCCTAGTACTTTTACTCCATCCGTACAGAATCCAGAATTAAAAACTTTTGAACTTGCTGTTTGGAAGGATATAACAGCCCTAGAAAAAACCAACAGGAGACATTTTCAAAATTATTCCCGCACAGAACAAGCAGCAGTGGTGTCTTTGAGATCTGATCAGGATTTGATCATTAAGGAAGCAGACAAGGGGGGAGCCATAGTTCTCCAAAATAGGGACCAATACTTAGCGGAGGCCCAGCGCCTCCTCAGTGTGGAATCAAATTACAAACTATTGGCGCAAGATCCATCTCCCATTTTGATCAAGGAAATTAAGTCCAAAGTACAAGAGGCAGTAAAATCTGGGGTTATTTCAAAACAGGAAGGGGATTTTTTAGTTCAAAAGAATCCACGTGTTCCAGTGTTTTACACTATTCCTAAAATACACAAGGATCCCCTAAAACCGCCAGGCCGCCCCATAGTTTCTGGGGTGGGCTCCATCCTTGAACCCTTGTCTGCTTATGTGGACAAACACCTGAATGATCTTGTCCCGTGTATGAACTCCTATGTCAAGAATAGTACCCAGGTTATAAACAAAATTGAGGGTCTCCCCTTTGATTCCACCAATATGCTTTTTGTTGTGTTAGATGTTGAGGCGCTTTACACCGCTATTCCCCAGGTGCAAACTCTTAGAGTGATTGAGCAGGTACTGTCCATTAAGTATACTGGACGCCAAGAACTTGTAGATTTCATTATGTGGACTGCAGTAACGGCACTAAGGAACAATTTCTTTAGATTTAATAATAACTTTTATCTCCAAAGACAAGGCACTGCGATGGGTGCAAAATTTGCACCTAGTCTGGCCAACCTCTATATGGCCCATTTTGAAGATCTTTACGTCTATACTGAACAAAATCCTTTTTTTGATCAGATATTAGAATACTGGAGATATATAGACGACATTTTCATCCTGTGGCGTGGGGATGCCTCCTCTGTGAGACTATTTCATGAGTGGATCAATCAGTTGGATCCTTATTTGAAATTTACTTTAAACATGGATCCCCATCAGATTTCTTTTTTGGATCTGTTGATTTTTGCCTCAAATGGTTCGATCCAAACTACCCTTTTTACAAAGCCGACTGATCAAAACTCCCTATTGGACTATGGTAGTTTCCATCCTGGGCCTCTAAGAAACAACTTGCCCTATAGCCAGTTTCTGAGGGTTAAGCGCAACTGCACCTCTAAAGAAGAATTTAACAAACATGCCGACGAATTGGAACAAAAGCTGATTAATCGAAATTATCCGGTCAAAGTGATTCGTCAGTGCAGGAAGAGAGCTAACAATACCCATCGGGATGTTACTTTACAGGAACACACCAAAACACCTAAACAAAATCTGGTGTGTGTGACCACGTTCAATACTGCCAGTTACCAAATTGCCAAAATTATTAGGAAGCATTGGCATATTTTAAATGCCGGGTCAACCCACCTAGAGAAACCACTTATGGCTTACAAGAGGAGCAAGAATCTAAAAGACTCCATTGTACGGTCTGATGTCAGACTAAAGTCTGACACCCATGATTCCCAAACCTTAGAATATCTATGGGGTTGGACAGACAAAAGAATTGTGGATCCGGTCCTAGGTAATTACTGTTGCGGCTCCTGTAGTATCTGTGAGCAAGCTTTGACTGGACCAGAGTTGGATTTGGGTCGCCCTGACAGGTGGGTCCTTAGAAATCACACTAATTGCAACACATCTTGGGTTATATATGTTATCAAGTGCCCCTGTTCATTATTCTATGTTGGCAAGACTGAGAGGATCTTTAAGGAAAGATTTATTGAGCATAAGTCGAGAGTTAGACGAGGCAAATCTGACGCTCCCCTGGTAGCACATTGCTGTAGTAACAATCATTTACCTGAGAGCCTACGCTGGTGCATTTTAGAGGTGGTTTTTTCGCCTGATTTAGATCAAAGAGCACGCAAATTATCAATGAGAGAAAACCATTGGATTTACCATTTGGAGACACACGCAACAGGTCTCAACAGGGACTTTAATTGGAATTCCTAGTCCTATCAGCCCGTTACTAACAGATCTTTGAACACGCTGAATTCATTCTGTTAATATTGTTTTGATCTGTTCTAATAGTGTTTTTCAGTCCTTGCCTTGGTCTAACATTAATATTACAGATTTGCGTAGGCACTGCCTCGACTCTGTGTGTCCATTTTTGGCTGTTCTCCATCTAGTCCAGTATAGAGTGCTGCTTTCTCAGTGTGACAAACACATGCCTTGTTTTGCCTTCTTAAGCTCTCCTGTATAAATACTTGCGCATTTTCCACTCGTTTACCCGTGTTGGTCTGCCTTTTCAATATGGCGGACGTGCCATACCTGTAGTCCAGTATGGAGCGTTGGTATTTCGGTGTAGCGCTTATACGTTTCAGTCTTTACTTCTCAGCCCACTCTGATGAATATTCGTGCACTTTTCACTCATTCACTTGGGTGTTTTACCTTTTCAATATGGCGGACTTGTTATACCTCTCTAGTAGCGGTTAAGGTTCTTCATTTCTTGTGGAAGCGCTAAAGTCAGCCGTTTAGTAGTGGTCAAGGGCCTTCATTTTCATTGGGAGATGCAGAAGTCAGCTGCCCCGTCCTAGGCCAATTAGGGGGCGGCTTTTTCTCTTTTAAAAACACAGCAATTATGGATATTCGTCTCGATCTGGGCGCAGCACTTAGCGGCGCTCGTTTAGGGAGGAGGTCCCCTCGATGGCTAGTCCGCCGGTTTTCAACTACAGGTCAGTTCTGTACGATGCCTCCTTCAGAGGTTAACGTATTGAGATTTTTTCTCTCTATCTTCCCATGGCAGTACTAGGTTTGTTTGTAGGTGACGATCCTGGTTTAAGTTTTGTTTTGTGCTTGCAGGTTTGGAACACTCGGTTTTTCTACGCCATCGATTTTGCTAAATAGCACCCTATCTAGGTAATTTTGACCTCCATGGTGTTTCTTCTTTATCTTGGGATGTGTTCCATCTGTCGTTTATGGGCTTTTTGTGGCTCTTTTTCTCTAGATGTGTGCCTCAATGGAGCAATGAAATTTAGCATTTTCTGCATCGTTCCCTGGCATTTAACATCTTTTTCGACTACTGGTGAGTGATCAGCTTTTTGTATACGTTTGGGAAACGAGCAGATGTGATTGTGAGTGTTGCTTGTACATTTGACTATACCGCAACTGTTTGTAATGGAGTGCCTTTAAAATCTTTTTTTATAGGTCTCGCGTTTGACCTACATGTTATTGTACTGCCTCGGTTTTGATCTGTTGTGACTTTCCTTCACCTTTGAAATGCATTACACCTACGTGCTGCATAGTGATCTTACGTACACACGTACAAGTAGGATGTGGGCCTATTTAGAAAGACTGTGTTCGTTTTGATTCAATTCTAGGTGAGTTGTTCTCATCATTTTTATTGGGGGTGTTTTTGAATGAGTATGTTGTATGTTTGTGGTGAATATGGGAGGCCATTCTGTCTGAGTGCCCGGCACCCATGTGCTCCTTTGCTACATAGTGTCAGATTAGTAGCATGAATTGCTACTTGCTTCATACAAAGAAATAAAGTGTTGTTGCCTTGCTGTAGTTTTTCATTTGTGAAAGGAGTTAAATAGGAAATAAATTAATGTCGATATTTTCGATTATTACAAATTAAGCTCACTAATTACTAATGGCATCTAGAGATAGCATCTGATCTGTCTGCCTTTTGTATCATTGAAAGTTTGTTTTTCTACATTCTTTTCAGTGTATTGCAATGTTTCAGTGAAATGAAATAATCTGGTCAAGACTGCCCTTCAAACTTCTGTCCCTGATGAGAGTGCGGAATTCCTTTCATCAAATGCACCGAAACAAGCAGGCCATGCCATCTGGCCTTGTCGGACTGTCATTGCAAATAACATCGTGCAACAGTTTGTGGGGAAATCTGTAGAAAACATTCATTGTTTTTCTTCTTTGTGTTTTTTCTGTACTCGCCTAGCAATAATTTTGTGTGGTTTAGAGCCTTCATAAATAATGATTTACACTATTCAAGTTGGTTATGAATGGTTGCAGAATGAGAGTGATATGAATGTGAGATTTTGATTGATTCGTTCTATACAATGCATTTGCACTGCACTATTTATATATATATGTTTACATTTCAATAAAATGTGGTATATTTTTTCTATCAATTGATATGTTGTGGTGTTACTTGGTTCGTGAGTTGTGAGATATTTCTTGATTTTACAAAACGTTTCTACCCAGGATATATCTTGCAAAGACTGGGGATTCCTTCTGTTATTTGTCTATAGGTACTGGCTACGTTGGTCAGGGGAATCATACTGTTGACAGTTTTTGACAACAGTGGTTAGCATGGAGCATGAGTGTGTGAGTACTCAGATTAGTGTATGGCCTCGAGGTTTGGATGGGCTGTTTTTTCTAGATTAATAAATTATATTTTTTTGAGATTAACAGCATTATGTGCTGAATTTCTCAATTGTGTTTTACTTGTTTCATTCGTTGATATTTTGTTTTTGGAATTCTTTTTTATTTTCCTTTCTTTTTTCCTTGTTTCTTTTGAGGTTGTGTACTTGTTTGGCCTGTGTGGCCTTTGGACATCGTTATGTCTTCTGATAATCTTCTAAGCTACACAGAGGATTATATTGCGGAGTTGTTAAAAAATGCAGGGTCTATCAGTTCCTCGTCTGAAGGGGTTTCGTTCAAGCAGGCATCTGCCTGGGACGAATTATCCAATAATAAGAAACGCTTGATCCGCACTAACCTCCATGAACTCACTAATTTAGAACATCTTAAGAGCAAAACCCTCCCACAAGGATTAATTGTACCTAATGAACCCAAAGTGTTTTTAGACAAAGAAAAGTTTAGAACTAATTGGGCCCATATCGCCAACAAATGTGGGAGGGATTGGGTGGTCCTTGTTATAGAAACAGCACGTGAGGTCTCCCTGGAGATAGTGGAAGAGATACAGAAGACAGAAAATGAACTTAAAACAGCGAGCACACATGCAGCCTTCAAAAAACGTCTTGATGAAATTGAGAAGGAAATAAAGGATTTTAAGGATAGTACAACACTGCAAAAAATTAAAACTTTGAAAAAAAGTGTGGAAGAGTTCTCTATTGCAAAAAAATTTCCATATGTACAGTCTGACTATCTCTCTAAAAAACAATCAACTGGCAATATTGGTTCCCAATCTCGCAATGTTCGCTTTAGAACTAATTCTTACAGTAGTTACAGTAGTGATGATGACCAACAACAGCGTGGTAACTTTCAACAAAGGGGCAACTATAGAGGCCGTCGTTTCTTCCGCGGTCCCCGCAGGGGTAATGGCCGAGGCCATTTTTTAGGCCAAACGATCAACAACCAAGACGAAGAGGATGCAGAGGTGATTATACACGCAGGACAAAGGTACAAGAAAATACAATAATTAATTTATCTGATCATAGACTCACGGAAACTGAGATTAATGTACTAAATAAGGGGTTAGGTTATGTCAGTACTTGTAACTATGAACCTATCTTGTTTAGACAGGAGTGGACCCAATTCATCAGAAAAATCAAACTTAAAAAGTTTTTTGAGAATAACAGCTTCACCCCGGTCCCCAACGAAACAGGTCTTCGTGTTCCTAGTACTTTTACTCCATCCGTACAGAATCCAGAATTAAAAACTTTTGAACTTGCTGTTTGGAAGGATATAACAGCCCTAGAAAAAACCAACAGGAGACATTTTCAAAATTATTCCCGCACAGAACAAGCAGCAGTGGTGTCTTTGAGATCTGATCAGGATTTGATCATTAAGGAAGCAGACAAGGGGGGAGCCATAGTTCTCCAAAATAGGGACCAATACTTAGCGGAGGCCCAGCGCCTCCTCAGTGTGGAATCAAATTACAAACTATTGGCGCAAGATCCATCTCCCATTTTGATCAAGGAAATTAAGTCCAAAGTACAAGAGGCAGTAAAATCTGGGGTTATTTCAAAACAGGAAGGGGATTTTTTAGTTCAAAAGAATCCACGTGTTCCAGTGTTTTACACTATTCCTAAAATACACAAGGATCCCCTAAAACCGCCAGGCCGCCCCATAGTTTCTGGGGTGGGCTCCATCCTTGAACCCTTGTCTGCTTATGTGGACAAACACCTGAATGATCTTGTCCCGTGTATGAACTCCTATGTCAAGAATAGTACCCAGGTTATAAACAAAATTGAGGGTCTCCCCTTTGATTCCACCAATATGCTTTTTGTTGTGTTAGATGTTGAGGCGCTTTACACCGCTATTCCCCAGGTGCAAACTCTTAGAGTGATTGAGCAGGTACTGTCCATTAAGTATACTGGACGCCAAGAACTTGTAGATTTCATTATGTGGACTGCAGTAACGGCACTAAGGAACAATTTCTTTAGATTTAATAATAACTTTTATCTCCAAAGACAAGGCACTGCGATGGGTGCAAAATTTGCACCTAGTCTGGCCAACCTCTATATGGCCCATTTTGAAGATCTTTACGTCTATACTGAACAAAATCCTTTTTTTGATCAGATATTAGAATACTGGAGATATATAGACGACATTTTCATCCTGTGGCGTGGGGATGCCTCCTCTGTGAGACTATTTCATGAGTGGATCAATCAGTTGGATCCTTATTTGAAATTTACTTTAAACATGGATCCCCATCAGATTTCTTTTTTGGATCTGTTGATTTTTGCCTCAAATGGTTCGATCCAAACTACCCTTTTTACAAAGCCGACTGATCAAAACTCCCTATTGGACTATGGTAGTTTCCATCCTGGGCCTCTAAGAAACAACTTGCCCTATAGCCAGTTTCTGAGGGTTAAGCGCAACTGCACCTCTAAAGAAGAATTTAACAAACATGCCGACGAATTGGAACAAAAGCTGATTAATCGAAATTATCCGGTCAAAGTGATTCGTCAGTGCAGGAAGAGAGCTAACAATACCCATCGGGATGTTACTTTACAGGAACACACCAAAACACCTAAACAAAATCTGGTGTGTGTGACCACGTTCAATACTGCCAGTTACCAAATTGCCAAAATTATTAGGAAGCATTGGCATATTTTAAATGCCGGGTCAACCCACCTAGAGAAACCACTTATGGCTTACAAGAGGAGCAAGAATCTAAAAGACTCCATTGTACGGTCTGATGTCAGACTAAAGTCTGACACCCATGATTCCCAAACCTTAGAATATCTATGGGGTTGGACAGACAAAAGAATTGTGGATCCGGTCCTAGGTAATTACTGTTGCGGCTCCTGTAGTATCTGTGAGCAAGCTTTGACTGGACCAGAGTTGGATTTGGGTCGCCCTGACAGGTGGGTCCTTAGAAATCACACTAATTGCAACACATCTTGGGTTATATATGTTATCAAGTGCCCCTGTTCATTATTCTATGTTGGCAAGACTGAGAGGATCTTTAAGGAAAGATTTATTGAGCATAAGTCGAGAGTTAGACGAGGCAAATCTGACGCTCCCCTGGTAGCACATTGCTGTAGTAACAATCATTTACCTGAGAGCCTACGCTGGTGCATTTTAGAGGTGGTTTTTTCGCCTGATTTAGATCAAAGAGCACGCAAATTATCAATGAGAGAAAACCATTGGATTTACCATTTGGAGACACACGCAACAGGTCTCAACAAGGACTTTAATTGGAATTCCTAGTCCTATCAGCCCGTGACTAACAGATCTTTGAACACGCTGAATTCATTCTGTTAATATTATTTTGATCTGTTCTAACAGTGTTTGTTAGTCCTTGCCTTGGGCTAACATTAATATTACAGATTTGCGTAGGCATCGCCTCTACTCTGTGTGTCCATTTTTGGCTGTTTTCCATCGATTCCAGTATAGAGTGCTGCTTTTGCAGTGTGACAAACACATGCTAGTGATGCTTTCTCAGTGTGACAAACACATGCCGTGTTTTGCCTTCTTAAGCTCTCCTGTATAAATACCCGCGCATTTTCCACTCGACTACCCGTGTTGGTCTAACTTTTCAATATGGCGGACGTGCCATACCTGCAGCTCAGTATGGAGCGTTGGTATTTCGGTGTAGCGCTCATACGTTTCAGTCTTTACTTCTCAGCCCACTCTGATGAATATTCGTGCGCTTTTCACTCATTTACTTGGGTGTTTTACCTTTTCAATATGGCGGACTTGTTCTACCTCTCTAGTAGCGATTAAGGTTCTTCATTTCTTGCGGAAGCGCTAGAGTTAGTAGTGGTCAAGGGCCTTCATTTTCATTGGGAGTTGCAGAAGTCAGCTGCCCCGTCCTAGGCCAATTAGGGGGCGGCTTTTTCTCTTTTAAAAACACAGCAATTTTGGATATTCGTCTCGATCTGGGCGCAGCACTTAGCGGCGCTCGTGTAGGGAGGAGGTCCCCTCGATGGCTAGTCCGCCGGTTTTCAACTACAGGTCAGTTCTGTACGATACCTCTTTCAGAGGTTAACGTATTGAGATTTTTTCTCTCTATCT
>JAVHNH010000048.1:0-12985 GCA_034783935.1 Desmognathus catahoula
GACTAATATCTTGCATCTACCATCCTGTAGTTCCACCAGTGGAGTGTGCGTGGTAGTAATCCCTCGTTCTTTTATACTGTGTCAGGATCATGTAAGCCTCTTGCTTTCCCTGCCATTCCTGACCCTTTCTTGTCATTATAGGAATGGTAGTCTGTCGCGTGTGACCGGGGATTTCGATATCCTGAGTGGTAATCATTTAAAAAAATACTTCATCGTATTGGTGTGCCTTCTGTGGATCGGGGAAGTCGACGGGGTTACCTCCCAATCGAGCCCATAGTTCACCATTAATTATGTCCACAAATGCCGCTAATCTGTCTAGTATGTTGTTGGTAATGCACATTTTCTCAGGGCAATCACGAGCAATTAAGACGTTGTATCGTAATTTTTTTCCGCCGATGTCGATGTTAATCATGGCTCGACCTACAATTCTAACTGTTCCCTCTGCACCGTCGTATTCTTCCTCATATTCAGTCCTACATGTCGTGTTCCCTTTTGCCGCAAGATCATCTAGGACCTGTTCATTTATGTATGATCGTTCTTGCTGCAAATCTAGTTTAGCCTGTATTGGAATGGTCTCACCACATATTCGAATGGGTAAATGCCAATCCTGTGAAATTTTTGTCATTTGTACCAATACTTTAATGGGAGTAAACAGCTGTTTTCTTTGGTTCTTAACCTTTTTCCCTTTCACTGAGCTTTTCAAACAGTCACCATCGATTTGAGATTCCCATTTTCTCTCGGCATCCAATACTACCATGGATTGCCGCTTGGATGAACATGCCCGTTCAGTTTTAGTAATGACAGTTACTTCAGCAACCTGTGAATTTCGGAAATGAATTTCGATAGAGTCGGTGCGCCTTTCTACTATGTGAGTTCTGGTTTGTGTCTTACCTAGTTCGGTTGTCTTACGTATTGGTATGGGTTTATTGACTTGTGCCCACAGTATCCCGTTCAAGTAGTCGATGAGGGGTGAGAGTCTGCTCAATATGTCGCCGCCTAATAACACATCTACTGAATCCAATTCTACTACTACCATGGGATGATGCATTCTGTGCTTTCCAATGCTGATTTCCACTTCGGCTATGCCTGCAATGGGCACATCCTGCCCATTTACACTATGTAATTTACCCACTGGTGCAATTAACTGCTGTCGTTCGTCCTCTTTTATGTCCTGATGAAAAAAGTCAAAAATTTTCTTTGAAATCAGTGTGGCTTCTGAACCTGAATCCAGCAGTGCCTCCACTTTCCATTTATCTCGGAGCGTCACCTGTGAATAGTATCGGTCATTTTCTTCCTGCAGTTCACACACAAAGTGTGAATTTTTTATCATCTCCTTTTTCAACAGATCGATCACTTTTTGTTTATCTCTTTGGGGTTTTCCCAAGGGAACTCCTGTGTAATCCCCCTGCTTTGGTTCTTCTACTGCGCACACTTGCAGTGCATTGTTTGTGCTATCGGTTTCTATTTTTGGTGGTTGTATTACAGGGTCTGGCTCATTGTCATTGTCTCCTTATTTTGTATCAGTATTTTTATTCTCAGTTAATTGGGAGTTTCGGTGTAGGAAATATCGGCCCTCTTTTATGTAACTTCTGACTCCCTGTTTAAAGTCGGTGAGTCATTGTCCCCCTGCATGGGATCGCTCACTCTCTCCCTGTTCAGCGGTGCTTACTGTGCATACACGTGATGCAGATCCACCCCCATTGGAAATTAAGCAGTGCACGTTCAGGCTTAGATCTTTCAACTGTTCTTCCAGCATGAATAACCTATTCGGGCTTTGGGGAGATCGTGGCTGCTCATTCCACCGATTGTATCTGTTTCTATTATTATAGTACTGACCTTGCCATTCCCGATTGTCTCGCCTGTCGTCCCCCCGATTATCTCGCCTATCATCTTGGCATTCTTCGCGGCTGTAATTATCCTGATTATCCGTTCTTTCCCTGTCTCTCTGGGAGTATCGCGGGCTCCTCTCTTGTTGCCCTTGTCCTCTCTTATTTTGTCCATCCCTATTTTGTCTCTGATCAGCATTATATTCCCTTGGTCGGTACACAAAATTTGGGATCGGATTATTTCCTTTGTATCTGGGGTTTATGGCTTTCTTTTCGGGTTCCTCACTGGGTCCCATATTATCTTTTCGTTCGGGGCTTCTCTTCCATTCCCTATTCTTTTGTGCCGGTTTGGGATTATTTTTACCGGTCTCAAAAGGTAATTCCCTGTCTCTGCTGACCTCTCACACTTTACTAGGCTTGGGCTTTTCTTTATTTTCGATATTTTCTTCAGTCCTACTTACATCAAAAATGCTTTTAGCCTGCTTGTATATCCAGTCTATGGTACGGGTCTCATTGTAATCTCGTGCCAACTGGGTTCTGATATGCTTCGGCCATAAAAGCATGCGTCCTTAAACTGTGTCGTTTCTGTGTCGACCTCCTTATGTACCTGTGCAAATGCATTCTTTAGCTGCTGCAAATAATCTCTAGGATGTTGATTGACTTCACATTTTAAGTTCAATGCATGATGAAGAGCTTTGTGTGCATTTCTGTTGGGTGAAAAATGCTTCAACACTTCGCTACGATATTCGGCCCACGTTTTATAATCTTTAATGTCGACGCCCATAAAGAACGATTGAGAGTCTGCCGCAAATGTCCATGATAGATATGTACGTAGCTCTAAATCGCTGCTCATGTTCAGCGTTTGCATCAGACGATAATATAAACTGAGATGATCTTGGATTGAATTGTTCTTATTGGTTTTAGAAAATAATGGCAACATCCCTCGGATGGTTTTGATGGATTTCGCATTGCCATTGGGAGGGATATATACAGATTTATTCCTGTTGGCGCCCTCTCTTCTGGTCCTATTTTTGTGCCGTCGGGCTTCAGTCCACTCAGGCTCGGATTAGTTTTCGCTAGACTCGGGCATGGACTTATGATCCGGTTTACCTGTTCTGCCGCGTACCGGTTCCGGCCCTTTCCTTTTGGGCGGGCCCTCAGCTCTAGAGGATCCTGTACTCACATCTAGGCAACCTGAGTTCATGCTATCATAGCTTTTGGTCAAATCTACTAACGAGGGTCGACGACTGCTGCTCACCTTCTGTGATTCGTCTTTATGAATTCGCTGTTGTATATCTCGTATCTCTCCTATGCTCTCGTCCACGTACCCCTTAAGTATGGGGATCTCTTTGTCCATTTGGCTGATTCGACTTTCCCTTTCCTCGATCCTAGACTGTAGGGATTTACAATTGGCGCTGGCCTCCCGTATTTGTCCTTCGCCTCAACTAATTCAACTTTCGTCACGTTTAACTCGTGGCATAACTTTAATTTGTCGGCTTCTAATTGCCTAGTCCTGTCTTTGCAAGATGCATCGCAGCCCTGCGGACTGGTTCTCCTTCCCTTTCTTGATAGGGATTCTAGTTTGGTGACTTTCTGCTTTAGAGTCTCCCTACACCTGCGCTGTTCGTGTACTTGGGTTTGCAGTTCAGATATAGAATTAATGTGGCCGTTCTTGACGGTTCTCATCTCATTCATTCTCTCATGACATATTTTTTTTAAAATGTTTTTATTAGCATTTTCTTAATACAAAATCCATGAAGCTGTGAAAAAGGAATGAAACTGGTACATCCATGATTTTAAATTCATATATATACATTACAATCTTCACAAATTCACAATGTCTTTTAACTAAACCCCTCAAACTGTATCCCAACTAAAGTGCGCTGTGCAGGTTCCATCTGTCTACCAACATCTTCCACTCAGTATACATTATATTTAATTCATGACCGGAAGCAGTGACAATAAGGGAGAGCGGGGAGGGGAGGGGAAGAGGCAAGATCACTGATCAAAGGCAGGTAACATATCGGACTCATGGACATTGCACTTTATGCACCATCATTCCTCATGGGGAACTCGCAGGGGACGCCATATCCATATCCCTCAATAGGAATAGTTCGTATTTGTCCCAAATATCTTTCGGTCTTTGTGCCGGATATGCCAAAGTTTGAACAGTATATTCGGTACTTCTGCAACGAGCCAGAGCCCGCCTCCACACCAGGATCGAAGGAGGCACACCCCGCATCCACCTCATCTCCACCACTCTCTGAGCCAATACCAGTGCCAGCCCGACAAAGCGTCTATCCACCTCATTCATTCTGGAAAACTGCACCAGAAATATCACCTGTGGGGTGTTGGGAATGTCGACACCGATGACCTCACCAATCTCTCCACACACCTCTCCCCAGAATGTATGTATCGCCCCGCAGCTCCACGCTAAGTGTAAAAAAGTGCACTGTGGGGATCTGCACAGTGGGCATCGTAGGGAGACATTAGCATCAAAGTGTACCATTCGTGCTGGGGTTAGGTAGCTCCTATGCAAGAATTTGTAGTAAATCAGCCGTAGCCTCGCACACATCGAGACTTTGTGTGTGTGCGAGCACGCTCTTTCCCATTGTGAGTCGTCAAATTCCACCCCTAACTCCTCTTCCCAATGTTTTTTAATCGGGAGCTGCTCACTGGCACTGTGTTTCACTAATATTTGATAGATGTGGGTGACCTGGTGTGCCCATCCCGCCGTTTCCAATATATGGTGGAGCAGAGCCGTGGGTGCGGGTTCCATCACGCGTTCATTCCACCTCCCTTGTACCGCCGCTCTCAACCGCATCAAGTACAGGGTGTGCAAACCCTCAACCCCATCTTCCCCTAGCAGCACCCTAGTCGGGCGAAGCATAGAGTCTTCATATAGGTTCCCAATTGTGACTAGCCCCCTCTCATCCCAGCTGTTTACAATTTGACCAGGGATCTGCAGTTTATTAGGGGCGAACAGGGCAATTGGTATCTTGGGTGAGTATGGATACATACCATCCATATTCAGTAGTATTTTTTTCCACACGTGCAATGTATGAGGGACTAGGTCAGGCTCCTTCCCAGGAATCAGCTCAGGGCAAATCACCATTTTCCCTGTGTCAAATGGTGTGTATCGATGTCTTTCCATCCTCACTAGAGTGTTATCCACCCCCGGAGTTGGAGTCAACAGCGAATGAATATGCTGCAACTGCGCTGCTAAATAATATAATCTGAGATCCGGGCATCTCACGCCACCCTGCTCAAATGCCCTGGTTAGTGTATCGTATGCGATACGGGGTGTCTTTCCCTGCCACACAAATTTGATTATAGCCGATCGCACCCGCCTAAAGAAGTTAGGACCTGGATCAGTAGGGATGGTCGAAAACAGATAAAGAAATTTTGGGAGCACCACCATTTGTACAATGGCAATCCGTGCTGCAAGATTCAAGGGTAGTCGATCCCATTGTGTCAGTTTAGTTTCCACCGCCCCTAAGACTACATAATGGTTTGCTCGTGCCGTCTCCTCAGGGGTATTTGCAAGCTCCACCCCTAGGTACTTCAGCGGCGCCTCCTGGAGGCCCGTGTGTGCTGCCAAGGGTGCACATAACAGTTTATCTCCTAATGGAGTAATTGTGGACTTCCCCCAGTTTATTTTCAATCCCGATTGGGCCTCAAATTGTCGAAAAATCTGCATAAGTACTAGTAGTGTCCTATTGGGATCCCCCAGATATATTAAGGTGTCATCCGCATACATGGATATTAAGTTTTCTTGACCCCATGCCATTACTCTGGCACCTTTCAGTTCTGAGCGTATCTTGATGGCTAAAGGCTCCATAGCCAATGCAAAGAGAAGTGGGGATAGTGGGCACCCCTGCCTCGTGCCCCTAGTAATCGGGAGCTTCTCAGACAAACAACCATTAACATATATCCTGGCTGAGGGTGAGCCATACAACAACTTAACCATCCGTATGAAGTTGCCCCCAAATCCCATCCCGGATAGGACCTCAAACAGATATTCCCATCGCAGGGAGCCGAAGGCCTTCTCTATATCTAACGAAACCGCTATCGCGGCAGAGTCCCCCGCCATCGTGGCCTGAATAGTGAATAGGCGGCGGATGTTTGACATTGTGTTCCTACCAGGTATAAAGCCCGATTGGTCTGAGTGCACCAACTGGGGAAGGTGTGGCAGCAGTCTCATTGCGAGGAGCTTTGCGTAGATCTTAATGTCCACATTCGTGAGTGAAATAGGCCTATATGAAGAGCAGCAGGTGGGGTCCTTATTTGGTTTCAGAAACGTTATTATCCTTGCCTCACCCATCTCTCCTGGGATCAGACACTCTTTCAGCATGTTATTATATAATTCCAACAGCTTAGGCAGAGTTTCGTGTCTAAAGGCCTTATAAAATTCCACCCCCAGACCGTCGGGACCAGGGGCTTTACCAGATGAAAGCTCATTAAGTGCCTTCCTAATTTCATTAATATTGATTGGGGCATCCATGCCCATTGCTTCCACCGTGCTAACCCGGCTCCAAAGCCTGCCCTCCAGGAATGTCCTCATTGTCCCAGCATCACCCGCCATAGGCTCCTGATACAGCTTCCGATAATATTTACTAAACTCACCACTAATTGACTTATCCTCAGTCATTCTCTCCCCCTCAGCCGTAACCAGTGTCTCGACCCTCAAAGGTCCACCCTCCTGCCGAATCACTCTCGCTAAGGGTTTACCTGGTCTATCCCCATAAGCGTAACTACGCGCTTGCATGTGTGAGGAAAAGAAAAGCGCTTCCCTCGTGGCTAACTCCTCATATTTTGTGGTCAGTTCCCTAATCTTCCCCAGGTTCGTGGCTGTAGGGTTCCTGCTCAAACCTTCCTCCGCCACTTCAAGCTCCCCCTCCACCTCCCGCATCCCCCTCCTCACCTTTCAGTAGCCCAAACTCCAGCTGCATTGCCATACCCCTCGCATATACTTTAAAGGCTTGCCAAATTATTGTAGGGTTTGTAGTATCCGTTTCATGGGCTTCTCAAAATGTGTGTATGTGTTTTGTCATGTCTGCTAGAAAGGCGGGATCAGTTAACGCATCGCCCTTAAATCGCCACACATTGGGCCTCTGACACTCCTCAGACCAAGACAGCGTTGCACACACCGGGTTATGGTCTGATAATGTACGGGCATAAATTTCGCAATTTTGCACTATCCCCGCACATTCCGCTGAGCACAACATCAAATCGATTCTCGAGTGAATAGCATGTGGCGCTGAGTAGAAGGTATACTGGCGGTCTGCCGGGTCCTTATGTCTCCAGCAGTCTTTTAATTGCCAGGTATCCATGTATGCTATTATCGCCTTTGCCACGCGGCATAGTGAGCGGGCCGCGACAGAGGTACTATCTGAGGCCTTGTCAAGTACTAAATTAAAATCCCCACATAGTATCCAGGGAATTTCGGGGAACCTCCCACAAACCGTAAAAAATTCTTCAAAAAATTTTGGGCAATCAAAGTTCGGTGCGTAAATACTGCCCAATAGTACCTGTCTCCTCTGCAGCCATCCATGCAGTATGACATATCTGCCTTCTCGATCTAAAAGCACTTCCTCTAATGAAAACTGGACCCCTTTCTTAATGGCTATAAGGGTGCCCCTAGCTCCTCTGGTGAAGGCTGAGAAGTGAGTATGCCCCGCCCAGTGCTTTAGGTACAATGTCAGGCCGTCCGTGGGCCAGTGTATCTCCTGAAGACATACCACGTGTGCCTGTTTAGCCGTGCAATAGGCTAATATCTTTCTAATTTTAGCAGGGAGTGCAAACCCCCTCACATTCCACGTGATTATTTTTAAGTCTGCCATCCGGACATTCTCCAGCACCAAGGACCCACCCGGCCCCACACACCCCTCCAGCGTCCACTCACCATCGCCAGACCCCCCCCGTACCCACAACCCCCCAGTCACTCCGGCCAATACAGTCGCTCCTTTGTGTATCATAAGGTAGACTCCCACACCACGCGTGCACACACACCCCCACCCCCGACTGCCGTTGAACATGGCAGTCGCAGCCCGAACTACAATTTGGATAACAATACACCATACAAACAAAAACCCGTGTATTATCCAACATTTCATTCCTGTAACACCCAAGTAGGAGACAATCCCGTCTAACTCAGTCCAGCAACGGCAGACTCCAGGGACGCCGTGAGCTCCATAACCCGAAACTACTCATGCAGTATGCGGCATGTCTTCTTACGTACTGCTATCTCATACATCTCACTGACACGATCCAGTGTCATTACGTGTTAGTCTGGGGTCCGTCGTACCGCAGCTTCCTCCCTCATTCCGGCGGCTCTTCTATTATTGCGTAATTCTCCTGAGAACCACGTGGGGGTGTCTGCCCTGCTAGTGGAGCCGCCGCAGCTCCATCGCAAACTGCTTTGCCGCCGTCGGGCAAGTAAAAAAATGAGAGCGGCCATTGAATTATCCGCAACCTGGCTGGAAACAGCATTGCATAGACCACTTTCTTTTGTCGCAGAACTTTTTTTGTGTCCATAAAATCCTTTCTCGCCCTCTGAATAGCCAATGTAAAATCTGGATAAAGTTGCAGATTAGCCCCGTCATGTTGCACCGCACCCTGCTCCCGCGCCGCGGTCAGGATCGCATCTCTGTCGCAGTAATTGAGGCATCTGAAAAGAATTGCTCGTGGGGGTGCCCCCGGCGGGGGTTTCTTTTGAAGTGCCCTGTGCGCGCGCTCAATGATGAAAGTAGGAGAAAGCTTCGCTGTGGGGAGGGCAGTTTTTATCAAATTTTCCATGAATGGCGCCGCATCAATCGGTTCCGTCCCCTCCGGCAGCCCGATCAGCCGCACATTGTTTCTCCTCCCCGCGACTCTTGATCTTCGGCACGTACCTCCAGCTCTCGGATCTTGGCAGCCGATTTTTTCTTCTCCACAATCAGCGGTTGTAACTGCTGCTCCAGCACCGCAATCCGTTCTTCAGCTTCACGCAGTTTCTCCGCCAGGGCCTCCGTGTGCTGTTGGGTAAGCGCCTGCTTGGCGATGAGAGGGTCGATTTTCCCCACCAGGTCTGCCCCATCCGACGGATTTCCTCCATTACGTCCGCGAGGCTGACCGAAGGCTCCTGCTGTGCCTCGGCCTGCACGCGACCCATAGCCGCCATATTTGTTGAGGCGCTCGCAGGCCTCGAAAACGCTGATATTTTCCTTTGGTTTTGATGCTTGCAGTTTGATTTCGCTGCCATCGTGTCGAGTGCAGAGTCAACCGCCAGAATATGTGAATAGTAGGTTTCAAATAGAAGCGATGCTGCAGATATTTGTCGGATGTGTTCTTTCAGGTACGGAGCTCCCGCGCTACTAGACCGCCATCTTGCCGGTCACGTGACGTCCCTCTCATGACATATTTTTAACTCCTCTTTAGTGTATTCAATCTCTTCTCTCAGTCTCCGCATCTATGAATCACCCTCGGATTCATTCGTGTCATTCTCCTGAGCACACACCGCTGTCTCGGCACTGGCATACCGGCGCTGCACCTGCATCCATTTCTCATCAATCATGTTTTTCTCAGTGAGAGCGGTCAACAAATCCTCTTCGACCCCAGCGAGTTTCTCACTGAGCCCTTTAAATTCGTGCTTCAGTGTACTATTTTGGTCGTACAGCATACGGTGTGCAAACCACAACCGGCTGGCCAGGCTACACAGAGCCTTCATCTTGTCCTTTTTTTCTTTCATTGTGAATACTTCGACCATTGCCTGTACAACATATCCCTGTTTATGGAGAGTGTCCTTGGGATACCTTCCGACCTCCTCCAATTGTTGGTTAATCCAATCGTTAAGATTGATCATTTTGGACCCTGAATTTGCAAATAAATCAGACACAGTAGTGCCCATTAACTCCTCGAGAGGTATAGCTTGCGCTGCCATTTCTGCTATCTCTCTTTTTCCCACTTAGGGCCACCTCTACTCAACCTTTAGTACTAATAGATCCGGGTGTCCCCTCCAGCTGTCGTAACTATAGTGGATCAGTTATTAGCAGTCGGCAGAGACCTCAGGTAGCAATCAGATAACAGACCGCAAACACTCAGTAACCACCAAGACTTGTGTAGAAAATAATGTGTGCATGTATGGCACGTTTATTAGGATAGTAGTAACACAATGTACAGGATAATTATATACATTAGCAGCATACGGGGATTTTGTGATTAGCTCGTATTATGTCTCCTATCTACAACTACTACTATCTCTAGGTCTACACCCTGCTATAGGACAAAGAGGATTTCTCAGATCGCCTCACGGTGCTATGCTGTGCGTGTCTGTGTGTGTGAGTAACTCACCTAGTTGTGGCCTCTGCCTTGCTTCTCAGAATGTTGGAGGCACGTACAGCGCCCTCGGTCACCCACAGGTAGTGCGGGTTCGGGTCACGTCAAGTCTGGTCAGGTTCGGTCTGCTCTCGGACGTGGTACAGACAGGCGGGACTCGCAGGGATCCGCTGGAATATCAGGCAAGCCTTCGCGGTGCTGGTCGGGGCAATACGTCTCACCGCTGACAGGCGTGTCTGGGGTGAGTCTCCAGCCTGCCCTCGGGTCAGTCCGGCCTGTCTTCGTGGTGTGTGTCTCGGTTCTCGGTCAGTTGGTCCACCTGTTCTCGTCTGGCGCTCTCGGTCAGCGTGTCAGGAGGAGTCAGCCCCCACCTTTGGGTGAGTGGCCCAGTTATAGTCTTGGACGATATTTTGCAACATTATGGATCACAGGGCCTGTGTGATCATGGAATATTACCCCGGGACCCTCTTCGGAAAATTACTAGCTCGGGTGCTTCTTGAGTTCAGAATCAGTCGCTCCGCCGCCCCTCATTCTGATTGCCTCCTGGCCATTTCGTCCTCTGGCTTCCCTTTGGAAGAAGATATCGGAACTGTGTGTAACAATTTGGTGCAACAACGCTGAGCCAAGGCCTTATGATCACTGTGTTTCCTGCATGGATATCCGAGTGGATTATAATATTAGTTTTGCAGAATTAGTGCTTGGTTTGCTTTGCACGCGTGCACGCAGTTAGTTCGCAGGAAATCCATAGCAGGTTTTTATACAGTGCCATGATCCAGGCTGCGCATCCAAAATCGCGTTTGTGTTGCTCATGTGCCCAATCGGCCTCACACATGGAAAGCTCAAAATATGCCGTGCAGCATATTTTGCCCTATGGCGTACAGGCGTAAACCTTTTACGCTTGCCGTATGCTGTAAAATTGTTACACCATATGGCAAACTCTACATATGGCCCATTGAGTAAGTGCAATGTTAAATATATGAGTAATCAGTAGAGATCAGAACTCAAGGCATACAGAGAACAATAATGGTGGCAAGCCATCTGGTCCAGGTGACCGAGAGCCACTATTGGCCATTTAAAGCGGTGTGCAGACCTTGGAGAGGATGGGATCTAATTAAGAATCCTTGAGTTGCATATTCAACTTGTCCATCACCTCTTTATCATGCTGGTAGTAATGTCTAATACTAATATAGGTTTCCCATTCAGAAAGAGAGATAGAACCGATAGGGCAAATGTACGAAGGTGAGTCTGATGCTAAGCGTACATATTGCCAAAATGTTGCCATATCTCTAGTTTCAATGGGATGTTGTAATTTTTCCCATTGTCTAATCTGGTAACACCATTTTTTGTGTTCATATAACCTCTGTAATTGGTTTCACAAGTTTCTTGCAATATTTTTATTAAGTTCAGTGACAGGGCTAAATTTCTTAAGCATACAGCGGGTATCCACGCTTGTCTTTTTACACTCATAATTGAACCATCCTAATGATCTTGTTTGGGTGGAATTATATGAGTTGGAGGTTATGAGAGCATCTCGACATATGACTTATCAATATTCTGAGGATTAGTCAGGTTAAGTTCATGAGTGATATGATCAGCAATTATCCATGCAAAATTCTGGGACAAATAGACTCCCCATTTTAAGATGGTATTTTTCACTATAAATGTTGGAGCAGTGTGTCGCACAAACCCTAATGTGGCACCATGGGTGACGTGCTGAGTAAAGACCCTGGAGTTTGTCCAACTAGCAGAAGAGATTCAGTGGGAGGCTGCAGGGGAGTTTACCCCTTGGAAAACAAGAAAAAGGAGTAAAAGTTTATATAGGAAAATAGCAGAGATTAAATTAACTTTTAAGGGTTTTCTTTTTAGCTCCCCCTGAAATTGCATAGATCATGACATAAGTGAAATCATGGCTTCACAAGAGACAGCTGTGAGAAGGAGTGAAACATACATGCAGTGGGTATAGTTTCCAGATGATGAGCCTACATACATCATCTTGTGAGTTTCTGTGAAAAGCATATATTTTAATCCAGAACTGGCAGGCAGTCATTGTGGACATTATCAAATTGGGGAAGCGGACGGTTTATATCTAATGACATTCTACAATATGGTCAGAATTTATTTTGAAAACATGAAGCACGTATTTTTACAATGTTTATGTCAAACCTTGATAATTTCCATTGAAATATTCTTAGGCGTTTGTTACTAAAATGTCATGTGCAACACAAGTTGATGGACTATATTGGCTGAAAAACAAACTTGACTGTTCCCTTCACTCTTCTCCTATAAACTTATCATACCTCAGTGAGCATGATCAGGCCAATCAAGAATGAGAAGATAGAAATAAACAGGATGAGGAGCTCTCTTCGATTCTTCTTCCGGAAGATATTGGGGTACATGTCGACCATCGAAGTCACCAGGCTCTCCACACAGACAAACTGAAAAGAGATAGCTTCAGTACAGCCATTAAAGCAATTTTCGTTCTTTGGTGTCTATAGTGTGCATTTCATCTACATTGTCGCACCTCGAAATAATGGATTCAACTATTATCTAGTCCATTGATCGATATTATTTGTCAGCCTAAAGCCTAGTAAAATTATTTTGGCCAAATTCATTTTGGTCGATCATGCCCTGCTCCGACTAAATATTCCCTCTTTGACATGAGTTGGCATCACCATTTTGGGGGGCAGTACTAAGGTAAATTCTTACCTTTATGGTTGACCAAAATGTAATCAACATAAATGTATGTTAACCAAAGGCATGCTCAAAAAAGTCAGAAGGTTTGTGTGGCAGGCTTCACTCCCTTTCCATTACTATCATCATCACTATCCCTGCCTACTCCTTTT